>JAOWBH010167080.1:0-10864 GCA_028566215.1 Silene coronaria
TACACTTTCACCGCGTCGTTTTATTATCGTTGTATTATGTTTATGATACTTCTCGCTTATATATGTATAAAGTTTTTTTAAAAGTACGTATTTCCGCTGCGTATTCGAATGCTTCTTGGATGCATTTTGCGAGGGTGTCACATAAAGCACATGGTGAGTATATATATTGTAAGATAAGAAAGAAAATAAGTCACCCACCTAACTGCGACCTATAAGAACATGCATGCAATCTAACATGATACCGATCTCTACTGACCGTACATATGCATTCCAACCAAATAGGACCAAGACACATGCCGAGAACTTACATACAATGTGAGGTGAGGTAATTGGGTGAAAAAGGGGCAAATGTTTTTAGATATGTGGAGGTAAAAGACAAGCTATTACCCGTAATAAAAATTAAACACATTCCGCTCAACAACCCAACTTACAAGTTTATAAACAATGTCCATCGTGGCACAAATCTCACTCACATCAACCAATAAAGCTCCTCAAATGTAAGATAAAAAGACAAGCATAGGAGTATAATTAACTTCTCTTTTTTTCAATATCATTTTTTTTTCTTTCCTTTTTTTTCACCTTTTTTTTTGATATATATATATATTTTTTTTTTTACATCTTCTTTTTTATCCTTTTTTTTTCAACCCTTTTCATAATAACAAAGATTACCAACATGACAATCAAACATGTACCGCAATTGTCAACTAACTATTTTCACTAGGTAGGCTATATATAGGAATGTAGTTAACAAAATGGGTCAAAACAAGTCAATTTGTATAGTGAAGCTCAAGGGTAGAATAAAAGGGGAAATTGCCTCTCCACATGTGTCACCGCCACTAACCCGAATGCATACAGATACTAAGAGACAAATATCATGTTTATACAATTTGATGTTACATGTCTTATAAGGACTACTACTACTCTCATCCTATAAATGAGACCGATCACGAATGTTATCGGTCTAAGAAGGCTCTAATTCATTAGAAATTTGAGTAGTTTGTCAATATTAAGTCAAGTCTATTCGTTCAGCAGAATTAATCAAAAACTCGTAGATTATGCAAATGATTGTACAAGAAAGGCGTTGCCTATGCTAGGCTTAGGCAAGAAGTAAAAGAATAGATGTGGATTTCATCATTGTTATACAATCATCCCGACTCAACCTAAATGCAAAATTAAAACATGTTTTTGTATTTTCTAAAAATTTCAATTTTTTTGAATTTTTGACATTTTTTAAAATGAAACAACAATGCATGCGGAAATGAAAGAAACATGCAAACGGAAAATGCAATAATTATGCAAACGGATGCAATACAGAACGGATGCATACCCCTCCCCAAACCAGGTCACACAATGCCCTCATTGTGTTCAACAAACAATCGGTAGCATCAAAATAAATAGGGAAAGGGTAAGCTAAACGAAGTGAATGCAAATGAACAAAATAATAAAACGAAAGCAATCATACAAAATTATACAAAAAGGACCTCCCCAAACCCGCCACAATAAGGGGAGGTCGTGGCCAGCAGCCACTAATCATTGCTCTCAGCGAATTCACATTTGGAAACTCGGCTATTTCGTCAATTGCTACTCGAGGCTCTACCTCCGCGCCTGATGGTTCACTATCACCATTCCCGCTACTTCCACTGCTTTATGGACCCGACACCTCGTTGCGATTCAGCTCTCTTGTTATACGACCCCCATGAGTCACGGCTTGACTACCATGAGGCCTTGGCTGAGCACCACGACAAACGTGACTCGTGGCCTGACCACCACGACCGGGTTTAGCCTCCTCGATGCGTTCATCACGACAATTGCTAGTCTTGGTCAACCTCCTCCTTTTTCCCTTGCTTTCCATCTTCAATTTTTATTTCACGAATGTGAAATTCAATTATGAGTACATGACAAGCAAACTCCCTACAATGAAACAAAAATTTGAATTATAGTTCAAAATCAGCAAACTCGAATTATAGTTAAATCACAAAATAATCGAGGTCTCAATTTCCGTCAGACCCAAACCCTAATTCGAAATTTCTTAGTAAATTGGGCAAAATAAGGAATGTATATGGATGTGATTCAAGGTGACAAATTCGTGAGGATGGAAATGGAGGAAAAAAGGATGAAACCATGAATGTCCTGGTGTATTGCGTGAAAGAGATGAATAGGGATTTCTTTGAATTTGAGATGGTGAGTCATGGTCTTTGATTAATTAGGTCTGATATTACGTTTAAACATGAAATCACATGACCATGTCGATCGACGTGTATTGACTTGTCAATCGACATAAACCAGCACCTTCACTAAGCAAAATCCATGTGTCGAGGGTTATGTTGTCGATCAAAATTTAACTTCCTGTCGATCGACGTGTATACATGTCAATCGACATCAGCAGCTCAACGCGAATTGGAAAGTCCCTGTGTGGAGGGTCTTAATGTCGATCGACGAAACAAATGAGTATTGACTTCTAGCAAAATATAGCACCGCCATCCGTCTTTTAACCAGCTACCCTTCACGCATTTCGAACCCCATGAACCGGTTACCTGCATAACACTCGCAAAAGCAATAAGAGCCCTCTTCTTCATAAGATAGTGCAATGAATGAATGCTAAAACAATGCAAAACTAAATGAAATGCAATAAAGGAAACATGATCAAATCATACGAATTAAAAACTGAAACTAAGCACACTTTACAAAGCTTTTACAATCCGGGTTGCCTCCTGGTCAGCGCTGGTTTATATGGTCCCGCTCGACCTATGTTGCCTCATCTATCAAAGCAATCGCACGACCCACAACATGGTCGTTGACTAAACGAAGTACCATCAGAATCCTTCACCTTGGTTTTAGGTTGCTACTTAATCTTTTCTTCACGACATGAAGAGCTTACCGTCGCACAGGCTATCTCGCTACACTTAGCCTTACGACGCTCCTTCTTCGCACGGGACACGGAGTTGCTTATCCTTCCGCCATAATCATTATCTCCAGCTTTCGGCATCGTATCCAATGCACCAATTCCACCTCCTGAATCTGCATGGCAGCTTGAATTGTCATGTCCTAGAGAAAGAAAAACAGAAGAATGGTCCTCCATCTCACTCCCAACATGGGGCGGAGGTATCATAACAATAGCAAGACATGACTCAATTGTAGTAACATTGGCTACCCTCTCAGATTCTACTGGGGAAGCAGCATGGCAAGGTGTGACTTGCATAGGTGCCCGACGAACACTAGATTGGGTGTATGTCAATTTCTCACCCCCCCCCCCCCCACCTTAAATGTCAACGTCCTCGCTCCTTCGTCAATTATTGCACCAGCAGTGCGCAAAAATGGTCTCCCTAAGATAATAGGAGTATGGGTATCCTCTGGGATATCTAAAACAATGAAATCAACGGGTATAAAGAACTTCCCAACCCGCACATGAACATCTTCTAGAATCCCTAAAGGACGAGACAAGGAATGATCAGCCATCTGGACAGTCATATTGGTACATTTAAACGCAGTCAAACATATCTTCTGAGCCAGAGACAAAGGTAAGACACTGACACTGGCACCCAAGTTACATAATGCATTATCTATATTATGAGTGCCAATAGAACAAGGGATGGAGAAACTACTTGGATCAGCTAATTTAGGTGGAGACTTGTTTTGTAGGAGTGCGCTACACTCCTCGGTAAAAGCAATGGTCTCCACCTCGTCAAAATTCCTCTTACGAATCAAAATATCCTTCATAGCATTGGAAGGTACCTGGGTAATCAACTCAGTGAATGAGGCGGTTACCTTGAGGTTCCTGATGACCTCCATAAACTTTCCGAATTGCTTCTCTATCTGTGTCTTCCGTAATTGGCTAGGAAACGGAACATTCACATCAATCAGTGGTTCAACAGCTTTCTCTTTTCCCATGTTAGACTTTATTGCCTGAACAAGCTCGCCAGTTGACTTATCAAAAGTAGAGGCGGAAGCATCAGTAATATCAGGTGATAGACGAATGCTCTTCGTGGATAGACATGTAGGTGTCGTAGATCGATGTGTAGGCTCCGTCGATCGACATGTAGGCTCCGTCAATCCACGTGTAGCACACATTTTAGTCCCCTCTTCGTTGTAAATCTCAGCATCCGTGTCAACATTTAAGTCCTCAATAATGACATTCTCACCATCCTTAGGCATTTCTGGTCTATTATAAGCGAGACTGTTTCTGAGTTGTATAACATTAACGGTCTCATGAGGTTTATCGGGCTGAGATGGCAACGCACCGGGTTGCCTAGTAGCTTGCTTAGAGGCTAACTGAGCCATATGGGTCTCTAGCATCTTAATAGATGCATCTTTAGCTTGGTCACTCTTCTGAACATGAATCATTAAAGATTGTATCATAGTCATTAATTCCGTCATCTCACTAGTACTACTTTGAGGTGGTGCAGAAATGATTGGGGTTTTTGAAACCCTTGTTGTTGATTACGATGCGATGGAACATAAGTCAGTTGTTGTAGTTGTTGCGGAGGTGGAGTAGGATTCAAATCATTCTGATTACTCCAGGAGAAATTAGGATGTTCCCTGGTCCGTTCATTATAGAAATTGGAGAACGGATTAGCTTGCTTGTAGTGTTGGAAAGCTAGTACTTGCTCCTTCTCTATCATACAATCTCCCGCATAGTGTCCCTCTCCACCACACCTATCACAGTAAAACTCTTGTTGTGCTACAGCATGTACCGTCTGTGGACTACTCGAACCCTGCTTACTCTCGAATTTGTCAAACATGGAATTCAAAGCTTCTAATACTACATCAACGATAATAGATTCACCAGTAGTCTGTCTCATGCTTCCCCTAGGATTTCCATACTCAGACCGATGTGTAGCCATCTCCTCAATAGTAGTCCATCCCTTATCATCATCGACATTGTTCTGAAATCTGCCATTAGCAGCGGCATCTAGGATGGCTCTATGATCGTCATACAACCAGTTATAAAACTGTTTGCAAAGAAACCATTGCTGAAACCCGTGATGAGCGACAGAATGAACCAACTTTTTAAAGCAAACTCATGCTTCATGTATATCTTCTGTGGGTGCTTGCTTAAAGCTAGTAATATGGCTTCTCAAGGCATTCGTTCTTGCAAGAGGGTAATACCTTTTATAGAAAGAATGTGCCAGCGAGTTCCAATCAGTTACACCAGCATCTTCTTTACCTAAGTCACGGTACCATTGACGAGCAGCATCACATAGAGAAAAAGGAAACAAAACCTCTTTCTCTTTCTCTTGCGTAACACCAGCAGCCAATGAAATAGAACAATAGTAGTCAGTAAAAATCTCCATATGCTTCCGGGATCTTCATTAGAAACACCTCCAAATGTATTCCGCTCCACCAAGTTAATATAGGAGGGGTGGATATCAAAATAACCAGTAGTGGCAGAAGAAAGTTTGAACCCTTTTGGAATGGAATCAACCGTAGGCTCAGAATGAGTGGATAGCTTAGGCATGATCGGTAAAATAGTAGTAGTGGAAGAAATAGATGTATCCTCTTCAAAGGACTGTCTTTTTGCAAGAAAATGTTTGTGAACTGAATCAAGCATACTTAAGTCTTTTGCTTGATGTATCTCCTTCCAAAAGTTTCGCCATGGCTCCCCTAAATCCTAGCAATAGGGGGTTTAGCTACTCATAACGAAATTAATTACAATAACTGAATCAGACGATAAAAGGGAAGAATTCATAATGAAATTAATTGAGAAATTAGATAACATAAACTAAAACTAATAATAATAAAAGAGAAATAATTAGAATTAACAAAGAAGAACAAAGGGAAAAAAGGTATTAAAATTACCAATTACGATCGAATTTGAGTAATAGAGAAGGAAGAAGAAATTTTAGATCTAAAAGTTGAGGGAAAAGAATACGTTGGATTGTTTACAGTCAGAAAGATAGATCCCTAATGAAATAGAATTACAAGCCTTAAATACTTAGTCCAACAACTAAAAGAACTAAAAGATAATTGGGCCTAGAGTGTAGCAGAATCCTGCCACCAACAGCTTTGTCGATCGACATATAGACCCTTGTCGATCAACATGTACTGCTCCGTTGATCGACATGTCTAGTTCATCGATCGACATACATTATAAACGTCCAAATTCATGCTTCCTGTGTCGAGGGTAATCTCATCGATCGACATACAGGCCATGTCGATCGACGTGTACATCCTGTCGATCCACATAGAGCGCTCATTGATCGGTCTTCAATGTTACTTTGTCTAAGGTTCCAGGAGAATGATTTCCGCCCTCCTTTGATAGAGTAGTAATGGTATTGGCTTTCTACTCCATTTATCGACGGTTTTAGCTTTGCCACGCGTAGATGAGTTCATAATCTGCATAAGACAAGACACACACCCAAAGTAGCAAATAAAGGAGGAAATAGTAGCGAAATGGACATGATAATGCATAGAAATGTGTGCCAAATAAGAGTATAAATGCATTTAAAAGGCACGCATCAGCAACAACATGACAAACCTGCCAAGTACAATATAGCTTTATTGTAACTTTTTTACAATCGACAATTATTTAGAGAAATTGTTAATTTAACATTTAATAATTACATACCTTACGAGCCTGTTTGGCTTGCATTCACCAAACTATTTCTACTTTTAAGAATGAGTTTTTGGATAAGCTGATTCCTGAAAAAATTATAGGTGTTTGATCATCATTTTGCTTAAAAAGAGCTTGTTTACATAAGAGAATTGAAAATGAACAAATTATTATTAAAAAGTATATCAAGATGGGTCTCTATTTGTGGAGAATGAAAAATTATAAATGAAAAAAATATTTGTTTTATTTTATTAAAATGTTTACAATATATAATTGTGTCATTTATGTGAACATTATCTTATATAATTGTGTCCACTTTTCAAGGGTAAAAAATTACTACAAGCTTTTTAAAAGTAGCTTTTAACTTGTAAAAATTGTTTGTTTGGCCATGTTTAAGCTTTTAAGAAGTAGAACCACTTCTAAAAGTAAGACCAAACACATACTACATATTAGGAATATTACACAGTTATTTTATTGCATATATTGTAATCATTTATTAATCTTGTGTTCATATTCTTAGATTGTATTAGGAATATTAATATCGTAAATCCATAGTTCATAATATCAATTTAGGTAAATATGTATTTAGGTTTCTTCTTCTCTCCAATGCATTGTACTAGTATATAAGGATGTCATTGTAACATTTGTAATTCAAACAATACAATTAAGCTTTTTATAATCTTTCCCCCGTCCTCCGCCTTTGCCTCACGCCAAACCCGTGCCTCTCCTCAAGCCAACACAGCCACCATCTCAACCGACACTCGGGCTCGTCCTTGGCTCCTTGACACAGGTGCTACACATCATGTCACTCACGACCTTGACAACCTTTCTCTCCATTCTCCGTATGATGGTAGCGATGAGCTGCTGATTGGTGAAGGCTATGCCTTACCAATCATTCACATTGGTTCGTTTCGCATCTAACTTCCGTCTAATTGTTCACTTCTTTTTCGAAATGTTTTATGTGTGCCTCTTATTTCTCGCAACATTCTGTCGGTTTCTCAATTTTGTCATGACAACAAAGCTTATTTTGAATTTTCCTCTACTTCTTTTGTTATTAAGGAACTCAATACGCATCGGATTCTAATTAGCTGAACGGCGACTGGTGGCGTCTATGAATGGCTTCCTCCATAGCCTACCGCATATATCAATCTCATCTTCAAAGATATCTCCTGGCATCACTGTCTTGGACACCTCTCTACCAAGATTTTACAATATTTATGCAATAATTTTCTGCATATTAATTCTAGTTTTATTTCAAATTGTAACTCTTGTGATATTCATAAGAGTCATAATCTCGAGGTTAATGTTTCTTCAATTATATCTAAAACATCGCTCGATTTAATTTTCACTGATGTTTGGTCCTCTCTGGTTCCGTCCTATGATCATTTTAAGTGTTAAATTATTTTTGTTGATCACTTTACCGAGTACATATGGCTTTATCCTTTAAAACTTAAATCCAATGCTACCACTGTATTTATTCGTTTTCAAAAACTGGTTGAGAAATATTTTAATCGACCCATCTTACAAATATTTTCCGATAACGGCGGCGAGTATATAAAACTTGTTCATACTCTCAATGATCGTGGCATCAACCACTTAACCACTCCACCCCACACGCCTGAACTAAACGGTTATGTCGAACGTCGACATCGACACATTGTCGAGACGGTCCTCACCTTACTCACTTATGCACGACTACCAACACACTTCTGGCCCCACACTTTTTGCACAACCACTTACTTAATCAACCGAATGCCAACCCCCACTCTCTCAAATGCTTCTCCTTTTCTTAAATTGTTCGGTAATCCACCCAATTACATGAAACTTCGATGCTTCGGGTGTCTTTGCTACCCTTGGCTTCGACCATACACTAAACATAAACTAGAACCATGCTCCAAACCTCGTGTCTTTGTCGGTTACTCATCCTCGCAGAGTGCTTATTACTGCCTCGAACCCACCAGCCACAAAATATACGTGTCTCGTCATGTTAAATTTATCGAATCCACTTTCCCTTACCCTAACCTTGTCTCCCCACGTCCAACCACGTCTCCTCCTGCATCTGTTACTACCTGGATTCACGAAACCGTACAGTCCCCGTCCCTCACCAGACCCCAAACCCCTAATTCACCACCTCCCTCAACCACTCCATTTCATTCCGCTGCTGCTACCCCCTCCCCTGGTTCCCTGCCTCCATAAACCCCGGCCTCTTCTTTTACTACTCTCCTACCTACAAAAGCCAGTGTCTCTCCCTCCACAACTCCTTCTATAACCCCATCTGTTACCACCCCCACTCCTCCACTTCCCCCACCTCCACCACCTCCCCCCTCGTGCTATCACTCGTCTGACCCACAACATATGTAAACCTAATCCCAAGTACGCCAAGATGGCCACTCTACTACCCCCTACTCACCTTCCCAATACCACTAAACAGGCTCTCCTTGACCCACAATGGCGTGCTGCCATGACCAATGAATTCACACCCCCTGCAAACCAACAAACCTGGACTCTCGTTCCATTTGACCCATCCTACAATGTTATTGGATGTAAATGGATTTACCATATTAAATATAAACCCGACAAGTATAAAGCTCGGCTTGTAGTGAAAGGGTTTCTTTAACATCCCGGGATTGATTACTCCGAAACTTTCAGCCCCGTTGTTAAGCCTACCACGGTACGAACGTTACTCTCCCTTGCACTTACAAACTCTTGGTGTCTCCGTCAACTAGACATCAATAATGTGTTTCTTCAAGGCTCTTTGTCTGACACAGTTCATATGGAACAGCCTTCTGGCTTTATTGATTCATCTTGTCCATCTTATGTATGCAAACTTAGCAAAGCTATTTACGGTCTTAAACAGGCCCCTCGTGCCTGGTACATGACACTCAAACAATATTTACTTTCCACCGGGTTTCGTGCCTCACTAATCGATCCCTCCCTGTTTTTACTCACGACCCCGTCTTGCACTATTTATTTATTGGTATATGTTGATGATATTATTGTCACTGGTCCAAATTCGAGTCATGTTGCGTCCTTTATATCAACCTTGTCCTATCGTTTTTCTCATATAGACTTGGGCAATTTGTCGTACTTTTTAGGCGTCGCGGTCACACCAAATGCGTCTGGTTTGATCCTTACTCAGTTCAAATATATTCACGATTTATTACACAAGCAGGGAGTTCACTGATTTCTAACTCCACAGACTATCGTGCCATAATTGGTAGTCTCCAATATTTATCTTTAACCCGACCCAATGTTGCGTTTACTGTTAATAAATTAGCTCACTTTATGAAAAGTACGACTGAGTTACATTGGATTCAGGACCCAGAAGAGCTACCTATGATTCAATATCTCAATGGTACTGCCCACGTGGATCTCCAACTGTTTCGCTCCTCTCCTTGCCGTCTTCATGCTTATAGTGATACTGACTAGGGAGGTGACCGTGACTCTTATGTTTCCACCACTGGTTATATCACCTACTTATGTCGTAATGCTCTGTCTTGGGTCTCCAAGAAGCAGCGAGCCTTAGCTCGTTCATCTGCGGAGACTGAGTTTCGAGCCGTTGCTACTACCACTGCTGAGTTGATTTGGCTCCAATCTTTGCTTCAAGAACTTCATGTTCCCCTTCCATCACCATCGGTCATTTATTATGACAACCTAAGTGCCACTCATTACTCTATTAACACGGTTTTTCATTCCCGTGTGAAACATCTTGCTCTTGCATTTCATTTTGCCCGGGAACGTGTTCAACAAGGTCTTCTTCGTGTTCAACATATCTCGGGTGATGATCAAATTGCTGATGTTCTCACTAAACCCCTTGCTTCTCCGTGGTTTTTGTTTCTTCTCTCCAAGATTGGTCTCGCCTTTGGGTCATCCATCTTGCAGGACCGTATTAGGAATATTACATAGTTATTTTATTGCATATATTGTACTTTTATTAATCTTGTGTTCATATTCTTAGATTTTATTAGGAATATTAATATTGTATTTCCATAGTTCATAATATCAGTTTAGGTAAATATGTATTTAGGTTTCTTCTTCTCCAATGCATTGTACTAGTATATAAGGATGTCATTGTAACCTTTGTAATTCAAGTAATTCAATTAAGCCTTTTATAATCTTTATACTACATTTGATTATATAAGCCCGCATGGGTGAAGTCTAGTGGTTAAAACTTGGGTGAAATTCTCAGGAGACCCAGATTCAAGCCTCCCCAAGAGCAAATCTTGTGGAGCATTCTTGGCCTGAGTCCATGCCTTATAAACTTCGAGCATGTTACCCTCGGGTGGCTTACCTGGTATACGTGGTTTGCAGGCT
>JAOWBH010167091.1:0-10862 GCA_028566215.1 Silene coronaria
CTTGATAAGAAGTACACTTGTCTTTAGCATCCTTGATGTAGTACTTCATCACTTGAAGATAAACTTTGAATTCTTGATTTAAAGTTATAAGTAAAACACGTATAACTTTCAATGCTTTGACATGCTTGTAACCCATGCTTCTTGTCTTTGAGATTACTTGTACACCATGCTTAGGTCTCAAGAATACTATCACATTGACACACAATTATACGCATGACATCATCAAAACAAACGACCATATTAGAATAAAACTATCATGTCGATATGGTCCAACAATATTTTAGTTTCCTTATTAATATTTCATATCTTCTAATCCATCTTATTTTTTCAACTTAATACTAATTTCTCTAGTCTAAGATAAAATTATTAACAATAAATCGTCTAAAATTTATTTTGCTTATTTAATTAGTAAACTCTATAGTCGACTTAACCATTTTAGACCATCTGATTAAATTATTTACTTTAACATACGACTTAACCATATATAATCGGCCAATCAAATTTACGATTTTAAATATATGACTCACAAATATCTGATATTATATCTGATCTCCTTAAAATAAATTTCGCTCTCTGAGTCTAGGCTCCCCTTAAATGCCACTAACCCAACACAACTTTCTCGTTGTTATTCTACGTGATTTTCGACACTTATCCTATATCCATGCATGACTTTACTAAAATAATAATGTACCACAAAGGTACGATGTTACATTAACACGATGATTACTTAACTCATTCATTAACAGTGAGGCTGCAGATTCGACTATTATCTATTACTGAGTATTTATGGAGCAAACTGAAGTACACCTCTTTTTCTTTAAATATAAACAGTGATTGACAATTAGTTGAAACAAATTATAAATACTTTTTAACAGATATTCATAGCAGATAGTTCACAAATCAATATAGCCAAATTTTTAAACACCGCCCTTTCTGAGAGCAGTTAAGACCAACAAATATTTCTTAAGAATGAAATGAGTAAACGTCACTATATTTAGATGATGAGTTCATGAGACGAGCTTTGTACTAACCTTTAGACAATTTGCTTTAGGTTGTGTTTGGAAACTCCGGTATTGATTTCATTTTTATGATTTTAATTGTAGAAATCAAAATGTTTGAATTTTATTTGAAATGCAATTCTTAAAATTTGTTTGGAGATTACATGGAATTCGATCCCGCAATTCAATTTCTCAATGGCGTTTGGGAACTCTTGGACTTGAAATTGGGCGGGTCGGGTATGGGTTGAATGCACCAAAATTATTTCGGATAATGCACGTGGTGCCCTTGTGGTTTGACATTTTACCCGAAATGCCAAATTTTTTGTTCCGGAAAAGTTTATGAGCCCATAACTTGTGTTCGCGATTTCAGAAAGTTACGATGTGCATGTGCATTTTCCCAAATTATCTACGAGCCCATAACTCGTGTTTGCATGTGCATGTTCCGGAAAAGTTTAAGAGCCCATAACTCGTGTTTCCCAAACTATCTGCTATGAATATTTGTCCAGGGTACCATGTGCATTTTCCCAAATTATTTTTATAACTTTTTTGTTAGGAAAAAATAAATCTTGTGACTGGAAATATATGCGATTACAAATTATAAATAAAAATATTGCGATGAAACTTGCATCATAAAAAAAACATAATCAAGTTGTGACGAAATTGAAATGACTACTATATGGTAGGAATTTGAGAGTGTCAAATTTTAATTGGGTTGGAATTAAGCCAATTCTAAATCCAAATTCTATGGGTTCCCAAACGCTTGAAATGTCTCAATTCCGGAATTTAAATCTGATTCTAGGTTCCCAAACACACATTAGATAGCTAGTTTAGACCCATGCAGAAATCCACGGTATATAATTTTTTTTTCCATAAATTACTTGTATAAAAATGGTATCTCATTAATTGTTCATATTTCCGTCATTATGTTTTGTTTTGAAAAAAAATTGTAACTGATAATTGATCAAGAGGATTGAGTAATATGTGCTGCCACCATGTGTTGAGTATGGGAGTGGTGTCGGAGGTATGTTCTTGTTGCAACAATTGTTTGGCATTTCATGATCATAATTGCATGCATCGGTTACATCATTGTTAGCATTATGTATATATTTTATATTGAAACTGACGTTTGCATGGTTGTGTGTCTGTCACTTATTTCCGGGGTGGCCTGCGTTGATCCATATGATATTTTCGGTCATAAGGGGAGCAGTTGACTTTCAGGTCTTATGATGCATTCAGGATGGGGCCGCACTACGAGGATGGAGTCGAGTAGTAGATTGAGATTGAGGTCGTAGCACTATGAGTTGCATTATTTTAAGTGTAAAGTTGATGTAATGACTAAATTTGTATTTATAATAAAATGTTCTTTGAATTGGAGTTTTGTAATCACTACCTCGGGCAACCGAGACGGTAGCGCCCTTGATTACCTTGGCCGGGTAATTGGGGTGTTACAACTGGTACCCAAGAAGGATGGGAGCTGGAGGATGTGTACTGACAGCAATTAACAATATTATTGTCAAGTACAGGTTCCCCATCCCTAGATTGGATGACATGATGGACGAACTTTATGGTGCCAAGATCTTCTCCAAGATGCTTAGGCAGGGGTACCACCAGGTCAGAATCAGGGAGGGAGATGAATGGCTGACAACATTTGAAACAAATTTGGGGCTATATGAATGGCCGGTGATGCCATTTGGGCTGTCAAATGCACTTAGTACTTTTATAAGGCTGATGACAGAGGTCCTTAGGCCCTTTATGTAACACCCTGCCTACTAAAGAGCATTCGATAAGACCTTCTCTAGCAAGTGGGGCACCACAGTCTCGGTTGCCCGAGGTAGTACATATCAAATTGGCAATCAAAGAACAATACATTTAAATAAAAGTTTAATCGGTTGTAATGAAAAGTATCAATCCCAATACAACTGTCAAATGAAATAATGTCTCATGACTCAACGGAAAGTAAAATGTTCAACACTCAGCGGAAGCTAAAATGAAACTCGTGATCATGTCCTAGGGCCCCCATGCTAGCTCTAACTTAATCACCAGTCAATAACGGCTCACCATTCGTCAACACCAAATGGATCACAGCGGAAACATAATAATCAAGCGTTAGTACTATTAAACCACATAATGCCATCCACATGATGCCATCCACAAGAACTACTGCAGTTCACACCGCCAATCACCAACACCACAACCACCTTTCATTTGGATTACCGCCGCAGCAGGTAATCCCACCGCCAGTGGGGGACCGCAACCTTTCCCATCAAATTCCCGCTCAACGCAAGAGAGAATCTGGAATCATTAATGTGAACATCCCCCTTCGTGATGGGAATCACGAGGGGTGAAACTCAGAGGTGAGACCGTCTCCCAACGACTCACAAACCACAACCGTACAACACCACCATCCATCTCATCCAACATCAACATCATCAACAACATCATTATCATAAAAACAACATAAACAATATTACCAAACAACAAGGTAGTAATTCACATGTAAGCATCATAGACTGAGTAGGGAAACCCTACCTCAAGGCAACAACAATCATTCCAACAATGCTAGAAGCGTTCCTCTACGAAGTCGTTACCTAAAGGCAATAATAAGTCCTACGATCAATGATATACTACCAACACATGAACCCCTAATCCACAATTGATTAGGTTAAGAGACAAATTTCATAATTAAAATAATAGATAAATGATAACTTACCACAAGCGAGATGGTGCTACGCGAATCCGACACCCGAAGAATCCGAGATCTTGAGGGTGATTGGGGTGATTAGGGAAGTGATTTTGGAGGTTAAAGTGTTTTTACTGCGTGAAATGACTGAGTAAGTAATTTATATCACTCCCCCTAATTACCCTAATTTAACCGCTCGGATTCCACGTCCTAAAATGTCACTAGGTCGAGTAGCTAAAGCACTCGGTCGAGTGACGACTGCTCGGTCGAGTGATGACTGCTCGGTCGAGTGAGGACTGCTCGGTCGAGTACTCCAAAGTACTCGGCCGAGTAAAAACCGAGTAATCTACATAAAATGCATCAGACCCGAAAAGCCAATTAACCAAGTGAAATACTCGGTCGAGTAGGACGCACTCGACCGCGTACCCTCAACACTCGACCGAGTACGCCATACTCGATCGAGTAGCCTCCCTACATAAATACGGAGTATTACAGTCTCTCGCCCCTTAGAAATGAACTTCGTCCTCGAAGTTCATACCACACATACCGCTTGACAACAAAACCCCCGCTAAATACTCTAAATCAAAGTGAAATGGTACAACACTCGTGCAAAAGATTAACATAATCATAACGAACCTTACCAAAAGTGTGATACGATCATCCCCTATCCCCTTAAAGAAATAAGGTTACGTCCTCGTAACTAATGTACCTGATCGAAGAGATGTAGATATTGTTCCCGCATGGACTCCTCGGTCTCCCAAGTAGCCTCTTCAACATTGTGATTAGTCCACAATACTTTGACCAACGATGTTTCAACGGTTCTAGTTTTGCGGACCTTTCTGTCTAAGATTTCCTTAGGTACCTCGACATACGTGAGTGTCTCATCTAGCTCGATCGTCTCCGCCTCAAGCACATGAGTAGGGTCGCTATCGTACTTCCTTAATTAGGATACATGGAACACATTATGGACCCGATCAAGAGCTGGTGGAAGTTTTAAACGATAAGCCACTTCCCCGATCCTATCTATCTCGTAGGGACCAATAAATTTCTGACTCAATTTCCTCCTCTTACCGAAACGAATGACGTCCCTCATTGGTGACACTTTTATTAGCACTTTGTCACCAACTTGGAATTCAACATCTCGACGGTGAAGATTTGCATAACTCTTCTGTCGATCTTAAGCTGCTTTCATTTTTTGACGAATCAAGTGCACTTGTTCCACCATATCTTGCACCATCTGTGACCCCAAGACCACAGCTTCCGAACTATCATCCTAGAAAATCGGACTGCGATATTTCCGTCCATACAATGCCTCAAATGGTATCATACCAATACTCGTGTGATAGCTATTGTTATAGGAGAACTCAATTAAATCGAGACGATCCTCCCAAGAACCCCCAAACTCCATCATACAAGCTCTCAACATATCCTCAAGTGTTTTGATAGTCCTTTCCGTCTGTCCATCAGTCTCGGGATGGAATGTCGTGCTCATCTTCAAAGTAGTTCCCATCAACTCTTGCAATTTAAGCCAAAAACGTGAAATAAATCTCGCATCACGGTCTGAGACAATATCTAACGGATTACCATGAAGCTTCACCACATTCTTCCTATAAGCAAGTGTTAACTCGGTCTTGCTCCAAGTATCCTTCATTGGAATGTAATGAGCGGATTTGGTTAACCTGTCGACGATCACCCAAATCATATTATTCCCTTCTGTCGAACGCGGCAACCCCCACAATAATGTCCATAGAAATCCCATCCCACTTCCATATCGGTACTTCTAAAGATTGAATCTTGCCTTGCGGTCGACTCACCATTGACCCACTGACAAGTCAAACATCTAGCCACTAACTCAGCTACCTCCTTCTTCATATTCGGCCACCAAAAGGTTTTCTTAAGGTCTTTGTACAATTTATCTCCACCAGGATGAATGGAATATGGAGTACAATGTTCCTCCGTCATAATAGTCTTTTTAGTCTCGCTCTCATCAGGGACACACCATCGGCCATCAAATCGAACACTCTCATCAGTATGAATGGAAAACCTCAAGGTTGCACCTTTCTCTACCATCTCCTTCCAAGACTTGATCTTAGTATCATCCAATTGCTTAACCCGAATTGTTTCATAAAGCTCCGGTTCCACGATCAAATCATTAATGGTGTCACCCTTTATGATCATGAAAATCCCCATGTTCCTCACTTCCTCCCCGAGCTTTATCATAGACATCGCCGTGCACAAAGAATGAATGTTAAGGTCACGTTGGATGAAAACATACTTCAAACTCTTGTGGCCCGAGAACACTTTAAATGTCGTGCCATACAAATAGTGTCTCCAAATCTTAAGAGCAAAAACCCACAACACCCAACTCCAAGTCATGAGTAGGATAATTTACCTTGTAAGATTTCAACTACCGCGACGCATAACCTATAACTCTCCCATTTCGCATGAGAACACAACCCAATCCACACTTCGATGCATTGGTATAAACTTCAAAATTGTCACTTCCTTCCGGCAATACTAGAATAGGAGCCTAAGTCAAGCGTTCTTTCAAGGATTGAAACACTCGGTTACAGCTCTCATCCCAGCGGAACTTAGCATCTTTCCTCATCAAAGCTGCCATCGGTCTTGCTATCTTGGAAAAGTCCTTCACAAATCTACGGTAATAACAAGCTAGACCCAAAAAGGTACGAACTTCAGCTACATTCTTTGGTACCACCCAATTTGAGACTGCCTCAATTTTGCTTGGATCAAATGCTACGCCTTCCTTAGAAATCACGTGTGCCAAAAATGCCACTTTGTCGAGCCAAAACTCACACTTAGACAATTTGCATACAGCTGGTTGTCCCTCAAGGTTTGCAACACGATCCTTAGATGCTCGGCATGCTCTTCTTTGATCCTCGAATACACTAGGATATCGTCAATGAATACCACCACAAACTGATCAAAGTAATGGCTGAATACTCAATTCATCAGATCTATGAATACTGCTGGTGTATTAGTCAACCCAAACGACATCACCACAAACTCATAATGGCCATACCTTGATCGAAAAGATGTCTTTGGAATATCATCGTCGCGAATTCTTAGTTGATGATATCCTGATCTTAAATCAATCTTGGACAACACACCTGCTCCCGTGAGCTGATCAAGTAAGTCATCAATTCTGGGCAACATATACTTGTTCTTCATGGTTACATGATTTAGTTCTCGGTAGTCGATGCATAGCCTCAAATTCTCATCCTTTTTTTTCACAAATAACACCTGTGCTCCCTATGGTGATACACTAGGTCGAATGTACACCATATCAAGTAATTCACTTAGTTGTTTCTTTACTTCCTCCAACTCCTACGGTCCCATATGGTACGGGGCCTTAGATATCGGTCCGGTCCCCGGTTTCAACTCCACACTAAAGTCGATATCCCTCTTCGGTGGTAACCCCGGAACCTCATCAGGAAAGACATCTAGGAACTCTTCCACTATCGGAATGCTAGATGTAGAAGGCTCTTCTGCACGGGTATCCCGAACGTGGCATAGAATTATAGGATAGCCCTTCCTTAGGAAAGACTTTAAGGTCACCACAGAAATGATCTTAACAATTGGCCTCTTTAAAAACCCACGGTAAGATATTCTAACACCCTTGGTTCCTCTCAAAGACATCTTTTTTTGGTGACAATCTATACTTGCCTTGTACTTACTCAACCAATCCATCCCTGCCACCACCTCAAAGCCCTCCAATGGGAACTCAAATAGGTCAATAGGAACGTCTACCCCTCCCACGACCAAAGACACAGATTTAAAAAGCTTGGTAGAATGAATGACCTCCCTCGATGGTATAAACACCTCGTTCTTAACAGACTCAAACACTTTCAATCCCAACTTTAACGCATAACTCTTAGACAAGAAAGAATGAGACGCATCAGAATCAAAAAGTACAAAAGTGGAGTGTTGGTTAATCGAAAATATACCAGTTACGACTTGCGCGTCATCCTTAGCTGCTTGCTTATCCATCATAAATAGTTTGCCACTACTCATGGGAGTTCCTTGCACTATACTCGCTGAAGAAGTCGGCTTTGTGGCCGAAGTCTAGTTGCCATTACTGTTGTTGTTCGAGCGCTGATATGAACCTCCCCCATTACCGGAATTGTTGCAGTTTCCCCAGTTATTCGACACCTGATTGCTAGTAGAACGGTAAGAATTGCTCGGTTAAGCACGTTGATTACCTCCCGTGTTCAGTGCACTGGTACACTCGTGCCTTTTATGGCATGTCCCTCCATAGTTGTAGCAAGAAAAAGTTGAACCACCATTGTTACTTCGCGCTCCTTTGTTGCTCCAGTTGGAACCGCCACCACCACTATAGCTCGGGCCTCCCGAGTAAGTCTTACCACGGTTATAGTTACCCCTCTTGGAGTAACCACTCCCATCGCTATCCGCCTTCCTTTTCTTGGGAACCCGCTTCTCAGCTTCAATGGCCATCTTCCTTAACCGCTCCGCGTTCCTAGATCCTGCATACACCTTCTCCACATTATTGTTCAACCCCGTAGGCAGCATTTGCAGAATTTTGGGTGTCAACCCTTTCTCAAACCGGAGTGCCAACATCTTGTTGCTTAGTTGCAACTCATCTTCCACGTAGGATGATAGCTCATTGAATTTAATGTAGTACTCTGCCACCGTCTTCTCATCGGTCATCACAAAGAAGTCAAACTTCAGCCTCAACTGAGCTTGAACATGCTCGGGGACGAACTTTTTACATAGATCCCGGCGAAAATCAGTCCATGGAATATAGTCATAACCCTCCTCTGTGTAGAAGTCGCGCATCGCATGACGCTCCTTGTGCCACCATAGACCGGCTTGGTCATTAAGGTAAAAGACAGCTTGCTTGGTCTTTTCTTCCTCAAGGCATTGGAGAACATCAAATATGTTTTCCATTTCGCGAATCCAGTTCCCCAACTGCTGGGGTGGTTCAGTCTAACCATACTTGGTTGGTCAATGACGGTTAAAAGCATTGCTATGGGTGGTAGAATCGACATGTTGGGGGTCCCTTGCCTTAGCAATGTTCTTTAGCGCCTCATTGACGTGGTCAGATTGCTCAAGCAAACGAGCAACCTCAGCCGTAGTCATTTCGGCAGCTCTAATCTCATAAGAGGTCGTCCTTCCTCGTGCCATCCTCAACTTCAATGGTAAAAATCAAAAGTGGGCACAAATGTATGGTGAAACAAAATGACGCCTGCCAGCAGAAACACTCGGTCGAGTGCAGGAATATACTCGACTGAGTCCTATCCACTCGATCGAGTACCTCATTGTACTCGGTCGAGTGATTTACTCTATAATCGACCAGAATCATACAGGGAATTTACTCGGTCGAGTCACACAGGTACTCGACCGAGTGCCCAGCACTCGTTCGAGTCCATCAAAATACTCGATCGAGCACAGAAAGAGCAATGTACTTGAAAAATCATCCGACGCAAATACTCGGTCGAGCCAAATCTTACTCGGCCGAGTGGGCAATACTCGGTCGAGTACCTAATATACTCGGTCGAGTATTGTCAACCCAATCTTTTACAACAAACAACCAAGACAAATACTCGGTCGAGTACCAAAGGCACTCGGTCGAGTACGTAGTACTCGGTCGAGTCCTTCGCGCCACTCGGCCGAGTCATGCAGCATATACTTCGACTTCCCAAGTTTCATGCATATAATTACAATCTCAACATCAGTATTCATGAACTCATAAACAATATGTTGCTCCAGCAATTCATACTCTTCCAAACTACCTTCATCATATTCACCATATCATACCATCCAGTTATAGCCAATAAACAAACAAACATCGTTCCCTTCCTACTTCTAACTACGTGACCAGTTAAGGATCGTAAGGGAAAAGGTGCGATCCTTGGGACGTCACCCAGATCTTTGCCGTAGCTCCTAACAATCCCCACCCGGGTTCATTTTATTAGACACCCTACATTCATTAAATTCATTGGTTTTAGGTTCCAAAATTGTCTCTCTGATACCACTTTGTAACACCCCGCCTACTAAAGAGCCTTCGGTAAGGCCTTCCCAACAAAGTGGGGCGCCACAGCCTCGATTGCCCGAGTTAGTTCATTTCAAATTGACAATTAGAGAATAATACATTTAAATAAAAGTTTAATACGTTACAAAGAAAAGTATCAATCCAAACACAACTGTCAAATTAAATAATGTCTCATGACTCAACGGAAAGTAAAATGTTCAAGACTCAGTGGAAGCTAAAATGTAACTCGTGATCATGTCCCAGGGCTCCCATGCTAGCTCTAACATAATCGCCTGTCAAAAGGTGTTCACCATTCGTCAACACCGAAAGGATCACAGTGGAAACACAATAATCAAGCGTAAGTACTATTAAACCACATGATGCCATCCACATGAACTACTACCAATCACACCGCCAATCACCAACACCACAACCATCCTTCAATTGTATTATCGCAATAGCAAATAATCCCTCTGCCAGTGGGGGACCGCAGCCTTTCCCACCAAATCTCCGTTCGACGCACGAGCGAATCCGGAATCATTAATGATCACATCCCCCTCCGTGATGGGAGTCACGAGGGGCGAAACTCGGAGGTGAGACCGTTTCTCAACGACTCACAAACCACAACCATACAACACCACCATCCATCTCATCCAACAACAACATCAACAACAACATTATTATCATAAAACAACATCAACAATATTACCAAACAACAAAGTAGTAATTCGCATGTAAGCATCATAGACTGAGTAGGAAAACCCTACCTCAAGGCAACAACAATCAATCCAACAATAGTAGAAGCGTTCCTCTACGAAATTGTTACCTAAAGGCAATAATAAGTCATACGATCAATGATCTACTACCAACACATGAACCCCTAATCCACAATTGATTAGGTTAAAAGACAAATGCCACAATTAAACTAATAGATAAATGACAACTTACCACAAGCGAGATGGTGCTACGCGAATCCGTCACCCAAAGAATCCGAGATCTTGCTAAGAGGGTGATTGGGGTGATTAGGGAAGTGATTTAGGAGGTTAAAATGTTTTTACTGCGTGAAATGACATAGTAAGTAATTTATATCACTCCCTCTAATTACCCTAATCTAACCGCTCGGATTTCGCGTACTAAAATGTCACTCGGTCGAGTACCTAAAGCACTCGGTCGA
>JAOWBH010167102.1:0-10862 GCA_028566215.1 Silene coronaria
GGGGCTCTGTAGACACCTCGTTCTGCACCTCCTTCAAAATACCCTGTGATGATTGGGCCGCATATTTAGCATCTGGCATGATTTTATGACATTTAATAAAAGTCGTCGTCAAGTGGTAGCTCAAACAACTGTGTCAATCCCTTGGTCGTCATCTACGCACCGATACGGTCATTTTGACAGTAATTAGAATCCATTTGGAGTCCGGGTCAAAAACCATCTTCATTTTCTGATACCGTTTCAACCCTTCCCGGAGGTTTCTAGAATGGCATCACCAAATAATATATTTTAATATTAAATATATCGTCCAAATATCTCACCTTGCGAAATAAGGAAGCCGTTATCTTCCTATTTTCATAATCTAATCGCAAAGATCTTGCGTGCTGAACAGGATACCACTGGGAAAGAACGCAATAGAGATTGCGCCTCTTCCTCAGGATGCAGCTTAGGCTGCGCCTCTTCCCCGGGCTGTTTCCAGCAGTTTCCAGAATTCCAAAACCCTAGCTCGTGATTATTATAAAGAGAGGTCTTCACACCTCGTACTCTTCACGCGAGTCTCCGCCCTTTCTCTTCTCCCTCTTTGCATTCTAGACCTACGCTCTTGCGCTTTGACATAACGTGCTTAATCATTTTAACCATGCTAGCTCGAATTCTTTCGAGTACCGTCACGATTTTACATAGACCGACCAATTTGACCAACTATACACCGACTTTTAATAAATAATCTTTCTTTGCTAAGCAAAGCCATCACCATTCTAATTTTTAAACTCGAGTTACCACTAGAAGACGCGTTTTTAGCTATTCTCGTGCCTTTAACATGTAAGTCTGAGGGTGTAAAATCCCAAATTTCATAAATTTGTAATTTTAAAACTGTATTTTGTTGTTTATGTCGTAAATATGCCGAAACAAACCTTTTTAACTATTTAAAAACAATTTAAAACCAATCTTTTACGAAACCGGCAGCGAAACCTACTGGAGAAAGGACGCACCAGGGGATGCGCCTCTTGGAAGAAATGCAGCCTTGGATGCGCCTCTTCTATAGGCTACCTGGCCCCTAGTTCACTTCGTCTTCTTCCTCGGTTTGATTTCTGGATTCGTAGGCACTTTTATTATTTTATTTTCTTTGTTCTTTCATTACTTTTAGTCGTTAAAATTAATTTGCTCAAATTTCCTCGAGCTAAATCGTCAATAATCCAATATTATACTGTTTTGGTCATTCCGGATTCGGGATGGATATTCGATTTTCAATGTCGAATTTCTTTGAATTCATTATCATAAAACTTCTGTAAATATCATTTTCAATTTTTCAAAGCCTAACTTGTTTAGTTTAATTCATTCGTAATCAATCCTAACTCGTAATTTGTACAATTCGTAAAATTCCGTCCTTTAACTCGTTTTAAACTGCTTATATTCATGTTCATAGCCATTGTAGCATATTCACATGTAATAAATATGATAAAACACTTCGTTTGACTTAGTATTACAATTAATCGATCTAAATTAACCTAATGAATGTAAAGAATTACGATTCTGACTTTCCCTGTCAGAAGCCAACCCAGGAATAGACGCACCAGAGGCTGCGCCTCTTCCAAAGAGCGCAACACTGGCTACGTCTATTACAGGCTTGGTTTCTGTCTCTGAACTCGGGTTTGTTCGATTCAATTTATGTTCCCTGATCTATAATCGACTAATATAGATTAATATCACTTAAGTATTATGTGTTATTTTATTTATTCATTTATTTTACTTTATTCATTCTTCTTATTCTTTCATTCCTTTCAAAACCTTTTTTTCTGCATCTTTACGATGTAAACACTTGTTTATATTGTATTCATTGTGCCTTGTTTGTTTCTCACATGTAATTAATCGAAATTCCGATTCCACCATTAATTTCTATCTGTATAATTCACCAACGTAGTATAAATAGATTCACATGTTTAATCTATTGATTGTTGCATTGCATGCATATTGCCGACGATATATCAATTATTAATGAACTCCCAATTCCTTAGTAGAGGCCGCTATCTAGGTGGGCGGGGTTGGGCGTTCGATTAAAGAGCTTCCTAACACGTACCCTCACCCATTGTTGTTAGAATCCCGATTCGATTCTACGATTTTACTACTCTACGATCTAAAAATGCTTGACAGATCCCAGATCTTACGATTCTATCTGGGTTGTAGAATCTTACGATCCTAAAATTTGAAAATTTCTGAAGGTAGGATCATAATACGATCTTACGATTCTACGATCCGATCTCATAGTAAAAGAACTAGTATGTATTTTTATATAATGACATCGTAAAACTCAAATTTCGTGTAAGTTTTAGAAACATGTTTATACAATGATATTAAAATTATTAATTATTAATATTTTATGAAAAAATATTAATAAATAAGTATTTTGACCTTTAGTTATATGTTTTTACGAAATAAAAAACTATATTTATTCGACTCTTTCCCGGATACTCGGGTTCAAAGATCCACGGCTCCGTCCCATAATAAAACCAGTTGTTGCTGATACCTTCTTCTCCTTCTTCCATAACCTGAGCTCGGAGAAGGAAGAGATAAGACTCGATCCTATCCACTCCATCGATCCAAAGTAAAATCCCGATCCTAATAACATTGATCACATTTATAGTTAGCCCTAGAATACAACCAAAATAACTAAGTAAACGCATACGTGAGCTCAACTCCAAAACGCCGGTATTCCTAGCCGTAAGAGCAATTTTCTTGACAATAGAACTTTTCAAGTGTTATGTAACCATTTCTCAAAAGAACCTGATCTCTCTAATCGTTCCCTTATTCCTATAAAGGGAATCGGAATGACTTAACAACCCGTAGGACTTACACATCTAAGCTATAGAGAGACTTCATGGTAGTAGTTGTTAGCACTAGTAGAAACACAAATCATCACACCATAATGGGTCACCACTCCCCCAACATCATTGCATGCAACAATTAAAGAGGTGCAAATGAAGATCAATGAGATTTAACCTCCAAGCACATCCACCCTTTTCGTTGATAAGAAAACTAGATTAATCATTTCTACCAAAAAACGGAGGAATAGAGGACGGCTCGCCATCAAACTGACAGTGAATAAAGTTGCCAATAAACTCGAGGATGAGTGAGCAATTGAGGTAAGTACATTAACATCCCGTAGATTCCACATCTTTAATACCAGAGATGACAGTCAACAATAGAGCGCCTAGCAGAGTGGGCAAATTAACTCGAATTTTAAAGCTAGCTTTCATTTTTTAGTCCCGACTATATCAAACAATGTGACTAGTTTCAGTCAGTGCCCCATGCTACATCCAAAAACACGTTCCCTTGGACTACAGAGACACACATACAGCATACCGGTTATGGTTTTAATATCTGCTGTGAGACCAAAATGCAAGAGTTATTTGGAGTTTGAAAATTAACACTGCCACTAAACGGAGATTTAATAACATGATACAATCATCAAATAACTACAAGTTTGAAATTTCTATCGCTAGTGAGGCCGAGATATAGTTACATGGATGCTGTCATTTCGAGTTATACATGGCCTGCTTGAGGCTAATCATAGTGTTCAAATGGCACGCGAACAAACAATTGTCCATGCAATGTCACCACAGCTGATGTCTGATGGGGGTCGATTCTTGATGGTAAGCTAACAACCTGATCCATGTATAAGATGAAGAATAATTAATAGGAAAAGATGGTTGGATAAGGCTAGATGAATCCTACACCAACACCGCTAATAAGTTGACTACCTAAGTATGTCCTGGACTAAGCTTTACTTAAATACGGAGTGCCACATAAATAAAGCCCGAAAGAGGATTTTAGCTTATTACCAGAGTAGAAAACAATAGTTTTTTTTTTTCTTTTGTCAGAAGTAGAAAACAATAGTGTGGCCAAGATTTGACCGTAAAAAATGACCCATCCAACTGACTGACCAAAAACGCTAATAGAACCTCAATACGATCTGGTCCAACCAGAAACATTGGTAGCCTCGATATACACCTGAGCTATAACGATTGACCCCAAAAGACCTGACTTGATGACCCAACCAATACGTAAAGGAAAAGATAGTAGCACAATAAAACAGATCCCGGTGCAAAAGACGACCTGAAGACCACCGTAATTATTAACCCTAAAAGACTCAACATACCTTAAACAGCCCGACCCTAATAGACACGACCACAAATGACCCTAACAGCTCTTCTACCCGTTGACCCCACCTAAAATAACCTGACCTTACCTATCCCATTTTTCAGTTCTAATCACTAGCGTACTCTATTGCAACTTTTAGTAGAGTATCTCATCTTCTAGGATTTTACAAGTGGGTTGGGATTGTATCCAGGCTGCCCCACAAGTTCTGGTCAATTTCTGCAAGTTCACTGGATCAAAGTATATTTGGCAGAACCATTTAACAGACTTTGAGATTTGAGGTCACCAGGCCAACACAGGGCGGGGGGATGCTTAAAATTTACGGAGTAATAGTCATCCTCAGAAATGCTTAAAGATAGTCCACACTCAACCAGTCTCTTAATAAATTGTCACGCAAGGTAATGTTAGTTGTCAAGCATATAAACAAACGAGTTCTACATGTAAAGTGAACGGTTCCGTTCAGTCAATGGCATGATCACATTTGAAAATTACCATCACTAACTTCCGACCAAACGTACTTTCAAGAGATGTAAGATTATACCTTTTTGAAAGGTGTCACATTCCACGGATTGTCTGGATTTTCAGGCTCTCCCGAAATAACCAAACGGCCTGCTGGATCTGACTGGACCCGCACCTGGGAACAAACAAATAGTGATCACTTGGGCTTTTTTATAACAAACACTTCAATAGGAGCCAGTTACAGTAATCAACCAACAGAAATGGTCACTTAAACTATTTACCTTAAGTACATGAATACCACAACCTAATATCAAGACAAGAGGACGTGGAATATTATTTTATTTTGACAAATAATACCTTCACGAGTTCACTCACATCCATCATATATCCTTTACCAAAGGATAAAAAACAGACAAGATCAGCCTGGGAGCAGATCTGATGGATGTAGGGTGAGGCCCACCAACTCACATGTTTTCCCAAATAATCAACTTTAATTGTCTAAACATGCAAACTCCCGCCAACTAGCTACAGCTAGAATACTTGGCATAACAGCACTCTTAACTAAACTAATTTGACTCACATATTAGTTGAGAACCTTCCTATTTGATTAGTCAAGATCTCATAAAAACATTATAGAGATACCACTCAACACAAATAAGAGTTCATGCCTTCTCAAAACCGGTAGTTTGGAGCAGAGATCGCATAATATTATAAGCAGACCTCACTCATCAGATATTCAAATCTGAAGTCACCGCCATTGGAACTGTCCAACCTGTAGTTATATCACATGATAACAGAGGATGACAGGCTCCAATTACTAACCCAAACATCAAAGATTATTTTACCACTACATCCTACTTGTCATTAGAGAAGATGTTACGGTCACATAGCCACATATGTCTGTCCTACTGAAACCGATAAAGAATTTGGGGGAGTACTCACATAAGTTAAACAATTAACAACATGATAGAGACTTCAGTGCTCCCAGAGTAGGGATAAATACTTAAAACAAAGATTGCTCATAATAGAAGTAATAATAGTACCCATATTTCACATATAGTTCTCATTTTAACATCATGCTACATGTACATCTCGCCTAGCATTCAAAAGGAATAAAGTTTGCATTATCAGACGCATTACACCGTTTCTACAAATGATATAAAGGAGACAAGATAAGAAAAAGGGCTTCAAGAAATAAGCAACACCATACTTGAATAAACAACCTATGAAACCAGGTATAAGAAAAGGAGTCACACCTCTTCACGTAGAAGGCCTGGAACCAAAGCATACACTTCATAGCAGTCTCTCTATACCAAAGCAAACACCCATTAATGTGATACAACTTTTGAAAGAGCTTATCTAACGCAGTCTGATAAGTAAATAAAAATCCAGAAACTTACAGTCGCTCGAACATTAATCTTGACCCAGTCAGCAGGAGATCCAATGTCGATAACTGTGGCATCCGAACTGCCGGAAAGGGCAAAAAAAGGTTTGGATGCACATAATCAGTTGTGGGAATTTAATACGAGCAGTAATGTATTAAACCAGGAACGACAAAAAATCCAATGACATTCTAATATTCGATACATGCCACACTTCCTAGTTCCTATCAAGCCCCATGCTGAAAGAACTATCCTGACTTTAATATTCATCATTCTTTCAAATTTATACTTTCTAGAATCCAGTAACATGTGAGGGAAAAATATGTTGGCAACAAAATGTAAACCCCAACAACCATCTCATGAGGCAAGCTCAGGTACACTCTCAGAATGAACTATGAAGAGAACTAAAGTGACTGACATGTTTTTAATAGATCTGAGCTGAGCCGGACCGAATGATAATAACAATAATGGCTAAGCTGAACTGAATTAGATATGCAAAACCAAAGTTCAGTACTGAATGATTTGTTTCCGAGTTGATGAAAGACTTAACTGTAGCTTTGGGAATTTCATCGGTACAGGCTTCACAGCCTCATCAGTTGAGGATGGTTTTTTTCGTTTTAGAATGCCACCTGCAAGGGTAACAGGAAATGATTTCTTTTAAAATAAAATTATCCTAGTTGCATGAAAGAAGAAACTACAATAGATTGTTTGGATGGAGGAATTTGGAGGAAAAGAAGGGGAAGCCGAGAGAGAGTGAGGGCCCAGTTTCTTCTGTTTGGGTATTAATCAGAAGAGGGACAGTAGGTGAATAGGAGACATCCTTTTTTTTCTCCCTACCTCTCCAAAGTGTAATGATACTAATGAAAGCCTACCTTCCTTTCCTCCTCTCCCTTTCACCTTCTCTCTTTCACCTCCCATTCCCTCCAATATTGATACCAAACACCATGCAATAGTTCCAACATAGGAATTAAACATGTAGGCAAATTAAATGGGGAACAAAACCTAGGCTTTTCAAGGGCTTCTCTTTCTTGCTCAATGGTGCCGAATTCTTGTCCTGTAAGAAAAAAGAGAAATTATAATGAATAATTAATAGGTAATGATAACGCCACTAGTAAATTTACTATGCCTCTAGTTTTGTGAGCACATTAACTAGTCATATATTTCCATGTATAAAAGTGAGTGGCATAGTATGAATCAGAGTGGTATTATCAGACCCAAATTGATATATTTTAGACTTAAATAAGACACTGTTATCTTAACAAAGCCAAATAAAGAAAGAAAGAAGCAGCAAAATATACATGTACCTTAACAACTGGATCACTCACTTCACCATTGTCAAGAATACGCTGCGAATGCCATCCCTGCATGGCACGAGCGGCAGCGTCCCTGCGGGCTCTTCCTGGTCCAGGTGCCTGACAAATCAACAGTAATGAGTAAAAGAATTACAAGGACAACTTAAGCTTGATTCCACTTCTTCCTTCACTTTGGTGGAAAAAAGCTATCAACAGTAACCATGGACTCAAATTCTAGTATATAGAATGGAGGAAGAATATAAATAACAATCAAAACCAATGCAAAAAAAAAAAATCATTTGACTAGGTTATACGGAATACACACTTATATCGGCGAAAAACAGGTTAACCAGATCAGCTTTTCTTTTAGACTGTAAGTTACTTTCCTACCTCACAATTGTAAATTAGGCACAAGTCCAGCCCGGTTGTATAGAAAGATAAATACTACTCTAAAGAAGAAGCAACTAAAGAAGTCCAACCAACTCTGTTAAATAAAGTTATAGGAATACACTTACAATCTTACATCACCCCCAATTTAGCCCGCAAAAAAAAAAAAAAATGACTATCAAACCTACCCATATATAATTAAAAAAACACAAGAAAAGATAACCAACCCCACCGGGTCACCACCTCCAAAACAGCAACTTCCTTCAAATGTGTGCAAATTAGGCACGAGTTCAACCAAGCATAGACGAGGTTAAAGACTTAGGGAGTATATTGCGTATAGCAGGTCATATTCTTAATAAATGTTAATAAGTAGCTGTTTTTATTTGCAACCCCCCAAAACTCTTGTGAGATCTCACAATTGAAACACAGCACAAACTTTTCGGAAAATAACATGATACCGGTTATCAGATTTATAATACGAATGATCAAATTCGTCATACGAATACAATATATGTTCAAATAGAGCATAACTAGGGCAAATCAATTCCTGATACGGTAGTTAACTAAGCGAATCCAGAAACCTAGCACGATACTCTCTACATGTAGGTAAGTAGCAATATCGCTATAGCACACAACTGAAACAGAAGGGGAAAATATAACCAGTCAACACATAGTAATGCAACTTCTTCAAGCTTTCAACTGAAAAAGGTTCATTGGTATTGAAGGCTGAATTTGCCAGGGTAGTAGTTTAAGGTGATGCAACTTCGGAGACGAAATAAAGGTTTACCAAAACCTTAATACACTAACGAGTACCAAAGGAGTATAAAACCGTACAGTCCGTATGCACTATCTTATGTTACAAAATCTTTTGTTCACCAATCACCAAAACCATGGATATACTTATTAGTTGTAAATGTTTTTCCCTGGATGTAATGATATCTTTGGTTGTATAATACACAAAAGGGCGCTCAATTATAAGCCCACAAACTGTTTCAACTGTTAGCTTATAGCCACGCTCCAAAGCAAAAGAAATAAAAAATGAGAAGAAGAAGAAGAAAACTTAGTTTCTCCTCATTTCACGAGATTGAGATTGTTAGGCAGTCATCTAAACCAACATACAGCTCCAAAATAGACCCAATAAAGATATAGAGCAATGCAACCAACACTCTCTTTTTTTCAGCCTAATGCAACCAACATTCATTTTCACGTGACTATCAATTGAAGAAGGAAAAATTTATACTGCCTCCATCTCGATAGTTTCTTTTACCGTTGATTAAATCATTAAAATACACCTCACAAAGAATTTAATAGGTGAAACAAATGACTGGGACGGAGGAAGTACTATTTTAGGATTTGTGGAGAGTGAAGCTTGGGAAGAAGATAGAAAATGGAAGCTTGGTTACATTGCTCAAAAACAAATGCAAAAACGATATCAATTGATAAGCTGATTTGATTGGATACCTGATTTTCAGCAGCCATAGGCACTGACAGATCAGGGAGAACAGTACCATCTGCACTTGTCCTATATCTCTCATAATCAAGAAGGGCCTAGAAACAATAATAAAACAAATAACAGAATTAAGTGTCATCTGGTCAGATGATCTCATCAAAAACAACATGATGCAAGCAAATAAAACCTTTCAACAAACACAGAAACAGAAAACTGTGTAACACAACAAACACCAAATCTTGAACAACAGAATGGATGTACAGGCACTTGCGTTTAACCCACAAACATGGAACGTACATAAAGTAGGGAAGTCTAACACCCTAACACATAACTATTTCCATAAACTGTAGCCAAATCCAAGAAACCTTATATGTTAGGAGCAAATGGCCCCACAAAACTATCGAGCAGCCTTTTGCACTTCAAATTTTTATTAGTTATCATTTATTTATATTTGGGGAAACGAGAAAAATGGTGGGGAATGGGACTTTTTGATATGAACTGAAAAAAGAGAACGCGCAGCCCAAATAGTTTAATCATCATATTTAAACAAAAACTTCGCAATAACAAATAAGATTCTATCAGCACTACAAACTCAACAGCCTCAAATTACATTCATTATGCATCCGAATTCAAAAAGCAGACATCAGTGTTATAATTATTGACAATCTACTAAAGTTTTTGTGGTCTCAGACAAAGCAACCAGATAAAATTCAGCAGAATACAAACACATCTTCATTGCTTCTGTGTCATATATAAAGCTACGACATATTAGCTAAGACGTAAACAACATGGTAGAAAGATACTTATTCTGGTGATACCATTGTCCACATCATTGTCAAATCAGATATCACATATTCCGAGTGGTTGGGGGGGACGAAGAAGGAAAAATGTGCTCTTTCATCATTATACATTATTAGAAATAAGTACTAACAATATTATATGACTGTTCAATTGTATTATCCAGGTTGCATTTATCATAATCTACTCAGACTTTACTCGCGAATTAGCACACGTGAAACTAATGCAGAAAAGTAAAAGGAACTCAAAAAACAGATGCGATTCAAGATGAATTTAGCCAATTCACCCTGCAGTAACAAATGGAAAAAATTACCTTCTCATAAAATATTCGGAATGTCCAAGAAATGGTAGTGCAGGTCCTGCCAAATCAAACAGAAAAATGTAATGTCACAACACTCACAAGCACAGGATACATGTCCAATAACAGAAAATAAAAGTTTTCAACAAGCCCTTAAAAATAGAACATGGTATGAATAGTAACAGTCACAGAAAAGAAAAACTAAAAAAATCACATATAAAAGAACTTTCTTTTTTATTTTACTCAAATCTTTGATCAGCATGTAAAATATGTGACAAAAAGCCATACAACTCCCGGACATTAGTTGCTATGTAACACTATTTGATCAATGAAATAGTCAAATACTCCCTTCATCTCAATTTTATTTTCCTAATTCTGTATCACAAGGAAACCAATATATGAAAAGTAGAGAGAGGTGGTAAAGTAAAGAGAATAGAGAGAAGAAAATCAAAAACTCAAACGTGAAAAGATTATAGTGGGACAGCTCGAAAAGGAAAGTTGGAAGATTACATCGGGATAGACTATGATTATAAAATTTGTCAAACTATGATTACATCTACAGTAGGTGGGTAGGTCGGCTCTTAGCCAGTGAGTCAAAATTTCTTTCAAAGGCATAAAAGTTCTGCAAAGCAAAAGGAAAAAAACCT
>JAOWBH010167124.1:0-10861 GCA_028566215.1 Silene coronaria
TATAATAGGATCATCTCTTACGTATTCTTGTTATGAGATTTAAATATGTGATCGCACTATTGTTGAGGACACATACTTCAACAGATGCTACTGGTACAAAAAAGGTTGCTTGGATAGCTTGAAAAAACGTAAATGTATTGGTGGCCTCGGATGTAAGGACTATAAAAATTCCAACAAAGACTTACATTCATTTGTTCCAAGGGTGTGTATGTAGGGAGTTGGGTTCGAGAGATAGAATAAACTTCATGTTATGTTAAGATGTTGGGTAATTTGTGAGAGCTGGAAAATCGGTATTTGAAAATGTGCAAACAAGGGAGCGAATGTCGTTCGTAGAGTGAGGGATGTGGGCGCGGAGATGCGATGTTTATGAGTGCATTATTAGGAGATGCGAGATAGAGAGAGCCATAATTCTCGTGATGAGGTGGAGCAGCGGGGTAAGGAAAGGTATCGGAGGTGGCTCTTATTAATATAAGGTAGGAGATTCCACGAGTGTGGTCGAGATCTGCGAAAAGGATGGCTAAAATAAATGTCGACGCGGGTTTAAAATAGGTAGTGGGAACGGAACTGAGAGTGGTGTGTCATGATAAGATAAAAGAGTTATTGCAAGGGCGTGATATGACAGGGTTATGAAGGCCTTGTACCAAGCTCAGCGGAGGCATTGACAATCTTGCTACACTAAATGAAGCGAAAAGGGCGTGATCGAGTTATCTTTGAAAGCGATTGCCTTATGGTTTTTGAAGCACTTTACCAGCGCAAGAAGGGTTTTAGTGATTTATATATTATTTTCGAGGATATTTTATGGGTATGTTCATCTTTTAGGAGTATCGAATTGTCGTTTTTTAGTAGAAAGAATAATCGTGTAGCACATAAGCTGGCTCATCATGTCAATCCTTGGTGTCGTGGTAAATGTTTCTAGTATGATAGTCTACCTTTAAGCGTTGTTCGTTGTGACCGTTTCTCAGTATATTAATACAAAAAAAAAAGTAATAAAAATCATTTTTAAAAGGAACCATAATTGAGAACGACTTGTTTAAACTTAAGCATGCGTGCTTTTTATTTAATAAATATAGTATATTATTTTGTATATCATTCATCTTTCACTTAATTTTTAATGGCAGGTGCACCCCAAGATATAACCGTGACCGTTTTCTTTCCATTAGGGTCATACCTATGAAGACCATCCTTATGTGCATCCCAATAACAGTACTTATGAAATCTACACGTCCTTCAGAAGAAGTTGCTTCACAATCTAGTTTGGTAAATGTCTTTGTGTTTACCATGATCTCATGTCTTTGGATTCAAAATTCTTATCACCATTCTTACAACGAAGGTGGAGATTATCGATAATGTGGTTCATAAAAACAATATGATATGTTAAGGCATTAACCAAAGGGAATAATACTCCATAGCTCAACATGTTAAACGACACAAAATAGCCCGAATAATTCATTTTCAGTGATTTATGTGTAAAACTTGTTTACGAGAAATTCTCTGAAATTATTTTCTACAAGACTTTGTTAACTGATAGTAAGCTATTTATAGATACACAATTTTTTTGTTTACTACCATGAAATAAAAATTAATATTATTCATTTTCGACTTGGATATCCATTTTGAGTGCTAAATAGACTTTTGGTAATTAATAGAAGATGATATCAAGTAAGATATCTTCAAAGTGTCATTTATACCAAAAAAAAAACATTTATTTTCACTCATAAGTGATTCTCCCTCAATCTATTTATTACACTTTAAATTTATGTTTCTAAGATAATTCCCTGTCTTTTAGGAGAAAAATCCCTCAATTAATTTATTGTAATGTGAGTGCTCAAAAGTTCAAATTTATTATTTTCTTTTACTTGTTGAATTTGGTGATCTAATAAAAAGGTAAAAAAAATAACAATGGTCCAACGATTTTTAAATTATAAGTACAACGATCGAGGTAAACCACAAACACTAGGCTGTGAGACGAAGTCATAAACTGTAATAACCCGGATTATACAATAAAAGAAATAACATATTATAAAGGGATAATCAGAGTATAACAATAATAATAGGGTCAAGGTGAAGGAAACACCTGACCTATCCGGATCGATACTAAATCCAATACCAAAAACTAATACATTATTCATAGGGTTCTCAAACGAAATCAAAATATTAAGTAGTTTATTAAATCTCGCAACACACAACTTCCCAAGAATCATAACATCAGCAACAACCTGAACAGCCTAAGAATGAGGGACGATAATTAGCCGGGAGTAACTAGACGTTTTCCCCAGTCATGTTTACAACAGGCTGAATTAACTAACAGTTAATAACAGCTGAAAGTACACAAATAACATGTAAAAATATAAATACAACATAACATGCAAGCAAACTTACCATACCATGATGTTATCAACATTAGACGAATGAAACCATGCGATTCTAGACCATATGTGTCCAATAGATCATGAACACTAACAAAACAAAGTAAGACACGATCCATAGTAACATAAGGTACAATTCTTGCAACAAAGCATAGCGAATAGAGCAAACACAGCTAAAGCGTATACCCACCTCCTCTAACTAATAGAGCGTATAACCACTGCCTCTATCGGTGTGAAGTATTTAACCGATACTCCACGGTACTATGTACAACGCATCACCACTGCCTATGTGTCTAAGACTTGGCCAAACCTCTCTATGCATTAATTATACACCGAACGGTACTCGGGACCCAGAGCGTTTAACTGACGACTCTGGCCACACCCGAACATAGACCAAACAAACCCCCGAAGGATGGCATTAATTCATCTCGATAGTACTAGACTGATATTACTGTCATCTATTCAAACTAGCCCACCACCAAATGTGCAGTTTGACACAATCATGCGTGATCAACATCACGACTCAACTCAATAGAACAGTTTAACTGACTGTCCAACTTATCAAATGAACAAGAGTAACCAATGACATATACAAGCATAGTATTATATAACAATTGAACACAATACAACATGTGAAACATGTATTAATGAACTCTGAATGTGAGATTACACTCTTCTCAATCCGAGGTTACATTCACCTCGCTAAGGCTACCGTTACCTCGACTTGAGGTTATCTTCATCACCACCTGAGGTTACCTTCACCTGGACCTTAGGTTACCGTTACCTCACCCTGAGGTTACCTTAGCCTCGACCTGGGGTTACCGACACCTAATAGAGGTAACGTTCACCTCTACTACAACCTTATCAGGTTACATTAGCCTAAGTCAAGTCAGAGAAACTTCCCAATGAATGTACAACAACATCAAGTATGGTCACCTTCACATTGACAGATTACACTAATTAACCAGATTATATCTTCGCAATGAGGTTGCAGTAATCTTACGTGAAGACACAGTAACTTACCCAATGAAGGTACACTAGCTTCAAAAAAAAGGTCACATTAACCTCAATCATCGGCGATGGTAGAGTCATCAACAAATCTAGGGTTTCAAACCTAAAGTCGGCCACTGTTGAAACAACCCAACGTCCCCGTCAAGGAGAGGCCACGCCGGCACTATACACACTAAACCAATTACGTACTTAACTAATTTTATTTCAACAAGAATTAAAGAATCAACAACGGCAAATTAAACATTTAAAATTATAAAACATATAAATCATGCACATAAACATCAATGCAATTAATTAATTACATAATCAATCATTACATCATGAAATTAATTCGCTTTCTATATACAAATTAAAGGAAAACACCTATTTAACTTTTTCCTTTTTAGCAATTAAATTACGGAAGATCCTCTTCTATCAAATAACAATCCTCCTCGGGTTCACCAATGAAGCCTTCGTCATCAACAACAACGTGCTAAAGAGGAAGAATTGTTCTAATTAATAATCTAGCGTAATAAAACTAATAAAAGTATAATAAAATATATATACTTACGATAAGAACGTTGGCTTGAAAGAAACGAAAAACGATGAAGAGAGGAGGAAAAGTGGCGTCAGAAATCTTCAGGGAAGGGAGAGATGTCACGGCACAAGAGGAGGAAGGAGAAGAGAATTAGGCTTATGGTTTTAGAAAATATGTGAGGAAAAGAAAGCAAGGGATTTAACCTAATCACTATTTATAAAAAAACTTATGGGTTAATGCAAGCTTAAACCCAAACTCTACTCCTTAGCTTACATCCCACGTGAAACATAAAAAAAAAGTGTTCACCCATTTGAAGCCAAGTATGCCAATTAAATTAAAGAATGATATTTTTTCGAAAGATAAAATAGCAAATATAGGGAAAGAATGAAATGAGTAATATTCGGAAATTCAAGGTGACACATACACCGTTGCGGATGATACCTTAAATATTAAGGTAAATACTCAAAAAACAAAAGGCGGATGAATATTGCTTGTGTATATTTAGTACATCTAGGCTAACAACAATAATGACACATAAAGATGTTGATGTATCGTGGGCGCACTATTTAATTGGTCACATTCAGCAATACAAATAAGGTGTTCGTGAAAATAGTCTTACTTACTAATTAGGGAAATAGATACAATAATATTAATAGGATAGTGAATTCCAAATTTTGAACAAAAAAAATATAAATCGAAAGTTATATAGGAGATAAACATGTGCTCGAAGACTCGACAAAATAATATTGGAAAAATAAACACAAAATTTTCTAATTTAATTATCTTTTGAAGGAATGGGTAATTCACTAACTTATTGTTTTGCTTCCGGAAATACACCATTTGATTCGAATTCTTATGGGGATTCATAAGACCGATCTAAAAGCGGAAGCCATGAACTAATGATTATGATTGCCTGTCAATGTGTCCTGTTTATTTAAAAAAAAAAAAAAAAAAAAAAAAAAACACAATTTTTTATATTTCATAATTAAAGTTGGTTAGAAGGACTATAGCCTAGAGCCTTAAAAGGAACCGTAAAATGTGAAGGCTTTAAGTATTATAGAAAGATAACAATATGTTCCGCAGGTAAAGAATTAGTGATCTGTTATGTATAAAAAAATTGTTGCATTTAAAACATGTAGCTCATAGTTCTTGCATGACTGTTTGTTAAAGTATTTTTGATTGAGTAAAGCTTGAGTGACGACATATCTCTTACTTACGAGTTTAAAACTTGGAAACTATTTTTTTGCAAAACATAGCTCACGAAAAACGAGCAATTTTGAAAAATAGAAAAGAAAAAAAATAAAAAAAAAATTGTCATATTATGAATTCTTAAATACGAGTTTTGGTCACTTAAAGTTTTCGGTTTGAAAAAATAGGTATTTTGTGTAAAGTGACAAAAAACAGGGATAACACTTGAATATCTTGGGGAAAAAATCTATTTAGTGTAAATTAACACAAGGTGGATATCCGCGGCGTGACAACTGATACATAGAGCGATGACTCCATATCCATATCAAATAAACTCAAACCCTAAGATGTGCACATGAACACATATAAGTGTCCGCCATTGGATACATAGATTAGAGTAATCTTCTTTGTAAATTAATGAACTACTTATTCATTGTCAATTTGTTTGGGATGGAATTTCATCGGCCTTATGAAATGAGCTATCTGTCCTTCTCGATCTGACTCATTAAATTACCATTTATACAAGTTCAATAACTCTCTTTTAAGATGATAATATTGTTCTTCAATAAAAGTTGGTCGAGTACCCTGTCAAGCGTTATGAGGCTTTTGAGCATTAAGTGCACATTGTTGGTCAAGCTTGATGTCGTAGGAGCTCTTCGTAATTTGATATGAAGATATGACCCTCCTTGGTCTTTTTGTGCGAAACCAGACAGACTAGTGTAGAAATGAAACGAGTTAGAGCTATTTTTACTGATTATGAGGGTATAGAGGTCGATTGTAGAGGAAGGGCTAGAGGTTTAGCTTTTCAGTGGAGGACAAATGTACAATGCATTTTCCGTACTTCTATTCAACATATGAACGTTGATGTGGTTGTTGATGACATAGGCTCGAGAATTACGGGGTTTTAAGGGTGACCATTTGTAATACCCGGTATTAGTAAGGATGATTAGAGTGCTAGTAGGGATTAGGAATGGACCCTTAAAGATAAAGAGAACCTTAGTGACCAATTTGGAGAGTAGGGATGGACCGATTAGTGTCTTAGTTGATCGAGTAGGAGACACTCGGTCGAGTACGGGTGGTACTCGATCGAGTGAGGTGTACTCGATCGAGTATGTGCCATACTCGATCGAGTGAGGTGTACTCGATCGAGTATGTGCCATACTCGATCGAGTGGTGACACTCGATCAAGTGGTGCTGTCATTCGGTCGAGTGAGGTCTGACGGGGAGGGTTATAATTATTTCGGAATCCACCTACCTCAACCCTAGTTCATTGCACTCTCTCTCTCTCTTCCTCCCAAATGCTCTCCTTTCTCTCTAAACCTTACAAACACATTTTTCCATGGATCCTAAGCTTGGATTGGATTTTGTTCCACCTTATTCATCCTTTATTCGTCATTGTAAGTTAGATCTACACTTCCTCTTAACCCTAACTTTTGGAGGATTTTATATATTTCGGTAATTAACGATTTTAATTAGTTTAGTGAGTAATTAGGAGGCATTATTAAGGGGTTTTGGATATTGTAATGTTGTAGGATGGATTATGATAGTTATTATAATTATGATAGGATGAGACAGTTTCTTGAGACAGAATGAATCGGGTTGGATGCAATTAGCTTATTAGAGTATGCTTAGAGGTAGGTTAATCCTACTCGGTTTCAATAATTATGTTTATATTGATGTTCATGCATAACTAATCTCGTTTGGTTTTGGTAGTTGCATTATAATATGATTAGGGAATTGTTGAAATGTTAGAGAGGATAAATGGGGATATTGGGTACATTATAACATGTGTGTGGGAATGGGGGATATTTGATATCATGACAAATGCATAATCAAATACGAGTAAATGTTGGATAATTGATGTTGATAACATGTTGTGATACAAGAGATAATGTGATATGAAATTGATGATACATGAAATAAATTCTATATGATTGTATTCTTGTACATGGTGCATCTTTGTATGGTAATGTTAGAGGTTGGAGATGGTATTGGTATTGGGGTTGTTGAGAAGACGTAAGACGGTTGGGAGACCATCTTACGCTTAGGTCGTCTAATGGGGCTTCCTACCCCAATAACGATGTGCACATTAATGACTTGAGTGTGGAGAAAGACCAACGGTGCGCCGTAACGGCAGGCAGGGCTCCGGTTGATACCCGGGCCCGTACTTGGATGCGTCCCGATACTTGTTTCGGACTACGGTCCGGGTAGTGGGGGTTAGCGGTGCTGTGGTACCACCATCGGGTTGTGGGTGCGTCCCTAACACTGCTATTGGAGGTGTTGACTTGAAGGTATGATCTTCTTGATGCATCTTGACTTGCATATCATATTCGTGTGCATATCGCGTGTACGTATTATCATTCATGCATTGTTATATTGAAACTGGCGTTTGTGTGTTGTGTGTCGTCACCTATTTCTGGGGTGGTCTATTGTGATCCATATGATGGTTCCGATCATATGGGGAATAGACTGTTGACAGGTTTGCATATGATGTATTTGGATATGGGTCGCGCTACGAGATTAGAGTCGAGTTAGAAGGCACGATGTAGAGGTCGTAGTAGACGAGTCATATTTATTATTCATTGTCGAGTTTATTGTAATGACTAAATTTGTATAAATATAAAATGTTCTTTATTGGAGTTTTGAACCACTACCTCGGGCAACCGGGATGGTAACACCTTCAATTACCTTGGTCGGTTAAATGGGGGTGTTACACCATCTGTGGGGGATCGACACCTTACGTGGCAACTTTAAGGAAATTTTATTTTCGACTATAATGAAGGGTGAGTCGAGAGCAAAGTGACAAATGAATAGCTTTAGGGATTTGGTGGATGAGTGTGGTTTGAGAGACCAGACATTTGACGGATTCATGTTCACATATGATAAAGGGCAGCATGGAATGATAAGCAGGTTTGATAGAGCGATAACTACATAGGCATGGGTTGATATTTACCCATGGGCCAAGCTCTTCATTTGGAACGTGAGTGGCCTGACCATGCATTGATTCATGTTATCTTGGAATCTTGGACTGAAAAACAACTTTGGGATAAGGAAATTGTTTAGATTTAAACAAATTTGGATAGGAGAGAATGGACGCGAAGAAGCGATCTCTGAAGTGCAGAATAATAAAGAAAGTGATCTCTAGACTGTGGAGTACGTGATGGTGAAAATGATTTGTTGGGAAGCTTAAACTAGTGTTCTAGTGAATTAGAGATGATGTCTTGGAAGGGTGTAAGCATGGGGAAAATTCTACGTGACGTACAAATAAAGAGGAAAAAAAATTAAAAAGCTGAATGAAGGAGTGACAAACTCAAGGAGTCATGACCTGTGTGGAAGAGAAAAAAAATTGTGAGTGAGATTCCACCGCGTTGAAGGAAGGCGATCAGAATGCTAGATTTTTCACAAAAAGGCAGGTTACATGAAGTAGAGAAACGAGAGATGAAAATGATTCTGTATCAGCCGTTTTAAATAAATATTTTCACATCTTTTTGCCACGAGTCCAGCGATTTATGCTGCTGATATTTTTATGCGATGAAGAGCAAGGTAACGGATCAAATGAACAAAACTCTTCATAGTGAGTACTAATAATCAGAAGAGGTCTTGGGGGCCTTAATCAAATGCACCCCTAAAGAGAGCCAATCCCAGACGGTATGAATACTCTGTTATATCAAACGTATTAGCACGGTCTTAGGCATTTTGAAGGGAGGTCAATTTCCCGAACGAATGAACCATACCCACAAATTTCTAATTCTAAAGAAGAAAGCTTTTGGTAAGATCGTTGTCTTATGGCCAATAATCCTTTGTAATATCGTATATAAACTTGTCTCGAAGGTGCTGGACTGGCTAATAGGCTGAAGGTGCTCTTAGATGACATTGTCTCGGAAAATCAGAGTACTTTTATCTCCAGATATTTGTCTTATAACTTATAACATCCTTGTTGAATTATTGAAATGTTTTATTATATGAAGAACCATTGAGGAAGTGAGTGATATATGACACTAATACTTAACATGTTTAGAGCTTATGATAAGGTGGAATGAGGATTTATGGAGATAGTTTTGATTACTATGAGGTTCGATAACAATTGGACTGATTGGTTATGAACTGTATCACTTCCGTGTCTTTTGCAGTTATGATTAATGGAAGCCCATCTAGTGTGTTTAAACCGAGTAGAGGTCTGAGACATGGGATCCTGGTTTTGTCATATCTCTTTATTTTGTTCGCGGGGGTTCTGTCTAACTTAATAAGGAAGACGGTCGAGAGGGCGGCTACGCAAGGGATACATGTAACCCTAAAGGCCCTTGTTGTTTCACATCTAGTTTATTTATTTTTTTGTGAATGACAGTATCTTTTTAATGAGGGCAAGAATGAGTCAGGTTTTGCAAGTCCATGATAATTAATTATTACGAACAATGAGCATGCTTCAGGTCAGTTGGGACATCTTGAGAAAACTATGGCCTCTTTAGCTAGTCAAGGAACAAGAAATAATATTAAGGATAATGTGGCTGGATGTCTAGGAGTGCGGGTTGGACATGAGAAGGAGAAATACTTAAGGCTCTATACGGTCGTGTGTCAATCTAAGAACGTAATCACATGTTTAATTTGTGATAAGCTTAGGAAAAAGTTTCAGGGGTAGCGAGGAAGTCTATTTTCTAAAGCTGGGAGGAAAATTTTGATAAAGGTGGTAGCCCAAGCAATCTGAACCTATGTCATGCGTGTATTTAAAAAACAGAATAATTTTTGTTATGGCCTTCAATCCATTGCTTGGATAGCGCACGATAAACTTTTCAAACCCAAATGTCTGGGTGGCCTCGGATGTAGGGATTATATATATAAATTTCAACAAAGCTTTGTTAAGTCGAGGAAGGAATCTTGGCGATTTTTGACGAAGCATCAACATCTTATGTCACGGGAATTAAAACGTAAGTACTTCCCAAACAATTCTTTTATGTCAGTTAATCTGGGGGCACATTCCAAGGTACATTTGGAGAAGTATTTCGGAAATTAGGGAAGTTCTTTTGTTAGGAGCGAGGAAACAAATTGGGAATGGTCTTAGTATAAGAATTTGGAATAAACCATGGAATACGGGGAATATGTCAAGACACATTTCTTCGCCGAGGAGAGATGTTGATGAGAATGTAATTGTGGCATAACTAATGACAGCGGATGGTTCAAAGTGGGATACTTATAAAATTTGACATTTTTTTTTTTACTATTCGAACATTTGTTTTTGTCAGTCAGAATTGAAAGATACGTGGTGTAGGGAGGAGGCAAAGTCGGGACATACTTAGTGTGATGTGCTTATCGATTCCTATGCATGAAAGAGCATAGAGAGGCCGGCTCTTCGAATTACGGAAAAGAGAAGAAATTTTGGAATATTATTTGGCAAACCTCAATTCTCCCGAGGGTGAAAAATAATTTTTTTGCAGCTATGTTGTGATGCTCTTGCTACCCTGTCTAATATCCATCGTTGAGTAAATTGACGATAACCAATTTGTCGTGGTATGATAAAGAGTACCATTCATGTGTTCCAAGAGCATGGGTTGTTGGGTGGGGACGTGGGATATAATGGGATTGGATGTGTGTGATTCAAAGGGGTTTATGTAGGGATATATCCGTATATATCTCGAAATTATAGAATTATAACGTAGATTTAATATGTGAATATTGTCATAAAACGATAAAAATAAATCGAGAACAAAAGATGAGAAACAACCTTCGGTCCTTGCTTTTGTGGCCTAAGAACAAGTGTTGAAATCAACACTCTCCTAATTGTTGC
>JAOWBH010167145.1:0-10859 GCA_028566215.1 Silene coronaria
CTCTATTTCCATCAATATTCACGTGTAGGTAGCTCGAATTACGCTATTTGAGTGTTAATTCCTGGGATCTACAACAGAAAAGTGTAGAGAAAAAGTAGATGAGGTGAGTGTTACTGATAATGTATTTATAGAGTTTGAGGTGACAATAAAATAATAGTAAAAGTTAGTGGAAAGTCGATGTGGCAGAGTCTTAAGACTTTGGTGATCATACCCTTAACCATTCATGCTAAACCAGCTCTTCTTTTTATGTTTACCTTTCTTTCTTATGATAGTGTTAACTATCAAACCCTACCATTTATACAAGAGTCGTTCTTGTATATATTTGTCTACTTTTATTCTTACGTAGTAACCAAGTAGAATGATACATGTGGATTTTTAGTATCTGCTCTTATTTGAAATATTTAGTGTTTTTATTTTAATTTTTTAAAAATCATTTGTTCTTTCCGGATTTATTACAAGTTTCTCAAAAAAAAAAATTTTAAAAAAAAACTTTCTTATATAATAATATATACTTGGTTTACTTTAAGATATTCCATAATCCATAACATTAATCTTTACTTCGATTTCAAGATATCGTTATAATTTGTATTTTAGATTTAAATTCCAAGTTTTTATAAAAGAAATCTGAGCTTAATTTTTAAACCTATAGGTTTAGCTTGACTTTTGTATTATGTTTCACTCCCCATTTGCTTTTTTCACTTTTCATTTTCTATATTAGCATTTTGAGGTGTGCGATCACCCAGGGACGGTCTTCTAAAGGATGATTCATGTCATCCGACCCCAAATCATTTTGGGATTAAGGTTCTGATGTCGTTGTTGTTGCCGACACTCTGAATGTATTGTATTGAATGGACTTAAAGAGTATTAAAGCCTGAATAGTTTTCAGCGCATAGAAGTGTACACTTCTGCGCTGATGTTTACTTCCAGACAAAAAGATGCATGCTGGCCTTGTGGATTCTTCTCCACTTTTTCTTTGCTGTCAGAATTATGCTTGACATTTTTATACGTGTCCTCCATTAGCCCTGTGTCTACAAGCTGTTAGTTGTCCCTGGAAATGCATGCCTTCTGATTTATCTTATCTGTAGGTACTTCAAGCTGAGTTGTTGACGTCAAGGATCCAGACCTCTGTTTTGGAATTCTTTCGCCTGCTGAAAGATTCACTCCAGTCCTTTCCTTTAGAGCTGAGCCCTTCATCTCTAGAGGTAGTTTCTCTTGCTGATTGTAAGGCCATGTCATACATGTAATGAGCAAAAACAATTCGTCTGAATTTTATGCATGGCAAAGTCTCCCTTCATTTTCTCACTAAGTCTAAGGGGTTTGGCACAAATTTTAAGCCAAGGGAAAAGGTAGGGGTATTGGTCATCTAATTGCAAGTATGTGAATGAGATAGAGGATCGATCATTGAATTGCACATACGTGAGATGAAAGAGTGGATAAAGTGGTCATATACTCATTTTGTAAACAAAAATATGCTACAAATGAGGGCGAAATGATTAAATTTGCTACTGAAGGAAAACAGGGTTTATTGAAAAAATGGAGGGAGTATTAATTTTAATTTACTTTGCTTCTAAAACTCTGTTTGTTATTCACATTGACATCATTGAACTAGATAATCTTATTTTGTATATAAACTTATGTTGTCTTTCTGGTGGAACAGCAATGTATGCAAAAGGTGAAGAACTTAGGTTGTGATGCTACATCCATAGTCATTGCTGAGGCTTTGAGCGACCAAATGAGCAGCCATGGCCCTAGCTCCGAGTTGCTTGTAAAAGTTGCAAATTGTGTAGGTTTGAGATCTAACCAGGAGATTCTTATCGAGGCTGTGGCACTTGAAAAGTTGAAGGAGAATGCTGACCAGGCTGAAAAGAATGCGGAAGTGGATTATATTGAACAGTTAATTACACTAGTAACACGCATGCATGATCGCCTTGTCATGTTAAAGCAGTCTCTGAGTTGTACACCCGTCCCTATACCACCTGATTTTTGCTGCCCCCTTTCACTTGAACTCATGACAGACCCTGTGATTGTAGCTTCAGGGCAAACCTATGAACGTGTTTATATCAGGAAATGGCTTGATCTTGGTCTTACCGTCTGTCCAAAGACTAGGCAGACATTAGGCCACACCAATTTGATACCCAATTATACTGTGAAGGCACTCATTGCGAACTGGTGTGACATAAACAATGTGAAGCTCCCTGATCCCTTGAAGTCAATCAATCAAGATCAGGAATTTTCCCTACTTTCACATACAAATTCTGGTTCCTTGAAGGATTCTCATCCAAGGCCTCATCATAAAGGTAACCAAAATTCATTGTCTGAGTCAATTCACTCTGCGGTCTCTGAAAAGAAGGTCACCAGCTTTTCAAGTGAGCTTTACCGAGAAAGGACTTCCCCATACCATACCCGTTCTTCCTTTGATAGCTCTGCATTTGGCATGGTTGAAAGTGAGCATGGTTTGGATGTTGGTAAGGGATCTCTGGAAGACAGGATGACTCATTCAGAGAGTACAATTGTGGAATCAAATGGCCAGCATCCTGTGTCACCATCCAGAATAGAATACACTAATGCATTTAGCTCTGATGAACACTCATCTGAACGACACGACATAACTACGCGTGATGCTGATGTTGTTGGAGATGCAAGATTTCCCCCCCAGTCTGTAGATGGCAATCAGGGTTCACGAAGTCCATCTGTTGGGAGTCCTGATGTTTCAGGAGAAATGCCCAAAGATCCACATGCTGATTTCACATCGAGAACTTCCCCAAAGGAACCTGAGCTAACACCTAGACTAGGTGAAGCTAGATCCCGGAGCCACAACATTTGGCGAAGGCCTTCAGAGAGGCTTATTCCTCGAATGGCATCTTCACGTTCACCTGCTGTGGAGGCACGACCTGATCTTGCGGAGATTGAAGCTGAAGTGAATAAGTTGATTGAGGATCTAAAAAGCAGTTTGACCGACACTCAAAGAGAAGCAACATCTCAATTACGACTACTTGCCAAACACAACATGGATAACCGGATTGTGATAGCCAACTGTGGGGCCATAAGCTTGTTGGTTAACCTGCTTAAATCGACAGATCCAAAGACTCAAGAGAATGCCGTCACTGCTCTCCTCAATCTGTCAATAAATGATAACAACAAAACGGCCATTGGAACTGCAGATGCAATTGAACCATTAATCCACGTTCTTCAGACTGGCACCCCTGAAGCTCGTGAAAACTCGGCTGCCACTCTCTTTAGCCTATCCGTAATTGAGGAAAACAAATCCAAAATAGGCAGGTCGGGGGCTATTGGTCCTTTGGTTGAATTGTTGGGTAATGGGACTCCTCGCGGAAAGAAGGACGCCGCAACTGCCTTGTTTAATTTGTCTATATATCATGAGAACAAAGCTAGGATTGTCCAGGCTGGTGCCGTGAAACACTTGGTGGAGTTGATGGACCCTGCTGCCGGCATGGTCGATAAGGCAGTTGCCGTTTTGGCAAATCTAGCTACAATTCCCGAGGGAAGAGTTGCCATCGGGCAGGCAGGTGGAATCCCGGTTCTTGTAGAGGTTGTCGAGTTGGGTTCTGCAAGAGGGAAGGAGAATGCAGCTGCTGCTCTTTTGCAGCTTTGTACCTACAGTACTCGATTTTGTAATTTGGTGCTTCAGGAGGGTGCTGTACCGCCATTGGTAGCTTTATCTCAGTCAGGGACGCCTAGAGCCAAAGAGAAGGTATTAGTTTGATATCTAATAGTTTTGAGGGTGCAACAGAAACAACATTACATTATTGCTTTAGGGCTTCCACCTTAGTTCTAAAAAGGGCACCTCGGAAATGCTTATGCCCAAGGCGCAGTGAGACGCCAAGAGAAACACCTTGGTGCTCTTTTTAGATTAAGGTGCTGCTTGTGAGGCCCCTTACAATGCCATTTCTATATTTATTTATTCTATACTTATGTTATTCCCTTCTTTTGGCCCCATTAGTCATCTTGGAAATTTAGAAGAGGTGTGTCTTGTGCCTTTTAGAACTAAGGCTCCCGCAAATGGTGGAGTAAGAAGGGTGATGTTCACAATCTTACTTCCACGTCAACGACACTGAGAGGTTGTTTCCTGATGACTTAATGAAAATCGCGTTGAGGACTCTTTTGAGTCATTAGTACTTAAACAATTGAAAAAGAAAGTATAGTCAAGTTTAGTTGGTCATTTTCCTTTACTCCACCGTAATACGCAATCAAATAATAGTATGTCTTTGGTCAATTGGAAAGGGAAGCAAGGAGGAATGAGGATAGTCATGTAATCATTATACTCCGTATTTTGAAGGAAATGTCATTCCATTCCTTGGCCTTTTTGTTTCTGCAGGCACAGAATCTTCTAAGTTACTTCAGAAATCAACGGCATAATAATTCTGCAAGGGGATAACTTGGTGATTCCAAACTTTGAACGTCTCCAATTGTTTGAAGTTCAGAACCAACTGTATATTTGACGGTGCAAATACTGTATTTTATATCAAAACTGTTAATTGTTATAGCAATTTCTAGTTTTAACATTCTTTGTTTGCAAAAATGCTGATAGATAGAGCATTCATACCACTGTAAGATTTCCCGCCCCACCTTGCTTTTATATTGTGTAATTTGTTTGGGCAAATTATGTACCCAAAGATTGGGCTGTACACTGACACATGAGTGACAATGTTTTTGGCCTTGCAAAAGACGGTGTGTGTTCTGTTCCCCTGCATCTAATTTTATACTACTCTGTCCAGTTTTATTACACCTTTTGATTTTGATGGTCAACCATATTCATGTTGAGAAACAACGTAAATTTGTAATGTTTCATTATCTTCCAGACCATTTTCATATTATCATTCTTAAGGAGTTGTAAGTTTGTAACTATGTTTATTGTGAGAAAACATTGGTGAAAGTAACACTATTTGATAACTATAATCAAACAAGGAAAATGTAAATGTGGTGGAAGCAATCTCTCTTTTCCTGGGCTTTACTCGGAAGGCATCTAGACGGTCGTGTTTTTTCGTCTTAATTTCAACTCTTAACCAACTCACCCTACTTTGTTCAGCTTAACTTATTTTAACTCTATTTATCTTAGCAAATTTTGGTTCAGTTCAGTCCCATTCAATTCATTTCAATTCGAGTATCATTATTTCAATAGTTCAAGGGACATTATCCGGCATTGACATCTAACCAATTCTTGTAGCACACCAACATTTCAAGGGATGTAGAGTTCATCATTGTTCTTTTGTCGTCCAAAACCCTTCTGGAAGAGCGCTAAAAGCTCGCTCGGATGCTACGGTTGATACTTGAACGCTAAAAATATCACGAGCAATTGCCGCCAAGACCAGAAATTGCCTCCTTTGCGACCTCGGCCATTGCAAAAAAATCAAGATTGCCTGACTCCCCGAATTCATACCTTTCAAAAATCTAATTATGAATACAAAATTGCAATTCACTTACATTGGACGAAGATTGAGAAGAGAAGTTTCCTTGATCAAATGTAACTTTCAAAGCGGTTGCAAACAAGTTGGAACTTTCAAAAGAAGAGCTACTACTACGACTTCCATTCTTACCTTTGACATTGGTCGTGGTGTTTCACCCAAACGTGACTCATAAACATCAAAAATGGATATAAATGCATCATTAATTTTGCTCTTGAAATTGGCTTCATTAACATGTTTTGTGTCATTTCAATATTGCATTCATGCGCTCATACGTACGTAATCCTAGGATCCAAAATAAAAGCAAAAATATAATTAAGTGGCGTCGTCTCCCAATATTTTAAGAACTTCTTTTCCATTTGGGGGATAAACTCCTTATAATTATCAACATTTCTACACTTATATATATCAGCAAATCAGCAAATAATTCACCATTAAAAATAAATTAACCATGAAAGTAGAAGAGGTAGGTGTGTAAAGATGTGAAAATGTTTTATTACAATTGTAAACACAAAACTAAAAACTCAACATGCATTATCAATTTTTTTGTAAATATCATCGGTTAGTCGAGTTTCCTCATCTGGAAACTTATCATTTTAAAGTATCTTCATACTCTAAACAAGTTTTTAACATCTCATAAGTGGAATTCCACCTAGTATCGCAATCAATTGGAAATCTTCTATATATATAGAAATGAGATCAAGTGAGGACACTCTATCTTTTTGAGGATTGAGGATTCCTTTACAATAGCACAACTTCTGTAATACAATAACACAGGTTACTCGATGAAATAACACACACAAAATCAGACCTGTGAAAAAAAAAAAATACAGGTCTGATTTTTTGTGTTATTTCATCGAACAATCTGTGATATTGTATTGAAGATCCCGTGTCACTTCAAGCAGTCCTCAATCCTCAAATATTTAGATATCCTCACCGGATCCCACCTCTCTCTCTCTCTCTCTCTCTCTCTCTCTCTATATATATATATATATATATATATATATATATATAGTGAGAGAGAAAGAGAGAGTCAAGATCCGGTGAGAACGATCACTCAGTGAGAACGGTGAAAACAATACTAATTAAATAATATTCCCTTTTAACAATTGAAAGACCATACCCCTGACTTTACGTCTTCTCTTCCTTTATCACCATCTATTTTACCTAACCTATTTTATCTCTCATCCAACACTACCACCGTTCGTCGGAACTACCTCCAACAACCGTCTTAGAGCGATCCTATCCTTCATCGGCAATGAAGATCACGCCGGAGAACGATCCTCTCCTTCGTCACGATCGATCTATCTCCGGCGACCCAACACGCTTTATTTTCGAAATATTCCAACTCTGGCCACCCCGACTCAATTATTAAGCTGGCCACGGACGCCCTTTCAATGCCAGCATTTCACTAACAACATTTACCTCATTCACCGCTGTCGCCTCCACCACAAGTCGACGGCTCCCCGGACCACTCAAACGACGGCGAAGTGGCGACTTCTCTAATCATCGACGATCAACCTCGGAATCATCGCCTATTTAATCCAGGAATTGTTTCAACCGAATTGCGTTCAAAATAAGGGTCTAGGAACTCACCAGAATAGATTATTGATCGATTAAATTTGGCATAAATCTACATTTTTTTTACGTATATACATTAATTTTTGATGTATCTACACAATTTTTTAATGTATCTAACCACTAATTTAATGTATCTACAATTAATACACAAAATTAATTATCCGGTATATTAAAATTGGTTTGAGATACATTAATAAAGAAACCAGGTACACTAATTTCACGAGTAATATGATAGGTGACGGCGGTGGAAGGACAAGGTGGAGGCGTGTGGTTGGTGGTTGGAAAGACATTGTAAGATGGTGATGAGGAAGGCGATAGTTTGGTACTGGATTGGGGCTGTCCATAGTGGGTCATAGTCGTCGGCGTCGTTTAGGGTGGTTAGTGACGTCCCCGGTGATTTATGTGGTAGATGGTGATGTCGCCGGCGTTGGTCGTGGTGGCTGGCGGCGAAGGTTGGCTGTGGTTGTGGTGGTAGATGATATTAGTTTGGTAAATCCATGATATTTGATAATGGAGTGGCGACGTTGCTGCGACAGAGGGAAGAGGTGAGGAACAAGAGAGACGAAATAATGGAGTGATGACGACTGAGATGGCTGGCGATGTCGTAGGCGTCGAAAGTGATATAGTCGGTTCCTCCGAAAGTGGCTGGGGAGTTCACGGGTGGATGTAATTGTTGTTTGAAATGTGACTGTGTAGTGTTCGCAGGTCTGTGTTCGGTGGAAAACGTGGAATTGTTGTTTAAATCTGGACTTTATAGTTATCGTTCTCAACGTTCTCACCGAATGTTTATTCTCACCGGATCCTAAATCTATCTATCTATCTATCTATCTATCTATCTATCTATCTATATATATATATATATATAGAGAGAGAGAGAGAGAGGGGGATCTCGTGAGTTGGGTTCTTATGGTGAGTTGGTGCTCACAAATGTCATCCATTGGATCAAGAGACAATAAATGGCTGAGATCAAATATAAATAAAATCAAACAAAGCAATTAAAAATCGCTCTTCCTCTTTTCCGCGAAATTCTCCATTTCAATGGACTCTCTCTCTCTCTCTCTCTCTCTCTTGTCTGCGTCTTCCATGTTTCCTTTGCTCTTATCTTGTAAAGACTCAGTCACAAAATCATCCTTCAAACTACAAAAGTAATTGAATCTCTTACCCCTTAAATCAAATCAGATCCATGGCTATTATTAAATCTCTTACTACTTATCTTTCCATTTTCTGTTGTTTTACTGTTAATTCTGTTTCTTTCTCTTAATTAATTTGATTTATCAATTTTCAATACTATCGGATTATTTTCAGACAAATTGCTCAATTATATTCTTCAAATTAAAGTTCTAGGCAAACATTGATATTGTATCAATTTAACCAATTTTGTGCTTGATTGCGATACCGTAACATTGAAATTGATTTCGGTGCCTGAAATTCAGTCGAATGTCGACTCGAATTCGAGGCCTCACGTGAATGGGATTTGGTGCGTGGCATGGTTGTTGCTCCGCTTGTGATGGTTCTGCCGTTGTCGATTTTGGCGAGAACTAGGGAGTGAACGGAATGAATGCGTCGGTGATGGAGAATGGCGATGAATTGTTGATTGGCTGGTTGATGGTTTGCTCGTGAATTATGATGGTGGCTGATGCTCAGGCTTAGTCTGAAGTGAGAACAGAACGGTTGTCATCGAAGGTGACAATGACCATTGAACAGTGAGAATTACATTGCTCAAGAATGCAATTATGAAAAATCTATGCGACAAATGCTCCTACTACAGCTACGCATCAGCGTTAATAGGCCATTCCTTCTTGATTTTTCAATTCATATTCTCCCCTTGACCATTTGACCTTCTTTTCTGAACAAGAAAACAATATAGACTCCTTCCAAAAAAAAGTTAAAAAAGAATTCAAGTCTAGTGTCCAACAAAGTATTTTGTGCTAGAAGATGAATTCTTGAGCAACGTGATTTGATAAAAATAAAATAAAATGCTCATATGAAATTATTGACCAGTGAGAATTACAACAATTTAGCTCAAGTCTTTAATTCCAAGTTGTCTATCATACTTGATTCGCTTTCCAACGGCTATTATGATGCTAAGATCGTCACATTGATATCTACATTCCGTCGCGTGTGTTGTGTATCAGTCTTCCGAACAATAAATAACTGATTCCCCTTTAGAACAATGTGTAATTTTACATATAGACGTGGGATCGACTCCCACAAAGCATAATCTTTCATAAGAGCAGAATAGTAATACATTAACACCAGAATAACACCGGAGTAACACTACTGGAATATCACCACAATAACACCGGAGTAACACTGGAATATCACCACAATGACTCCCACAAAGCATAATCTTTTTTTTTTTTGTTACTAGCTATTATTCCAGTATTATTTATTTTTTTACCAAATTTTTTTTTTACTTTTTTTTTTTACCACGTGTTACTCAAGTGTTATTTTGGTGTTATTGTGTTTTTTTAATTTTTTGTGTTACTACCTGTTATTCTTTTTTTTTTACCAATTGGTGTTATTCAGGTGTTATTCTGGTATTAGTGTGTTGTTACTCCAGTGTTATTCTGTTGTTATTCTGTTGTTACTCTGGAGTTATTCTGCTGTTACTCCGGTGTTATTCTGTTATTACTCCGGTGTTATTCTGTTATTATTCTGCTGTTACTCCGGTGTTATTCTGTTATTATTCTGGTGTTATTATGCTATTACTCTGGTGTTATTATGCTATTACTCCGGTGTTATTCTGTTGTTATTGTGTTGTTACTTCGTTGTTATTGTGTTGTTACTCTGGTGTTATTCTACCGGATACACATAATATAACTATCGGATAAACAAATCTCTTATGTCAACAAATTCTAGTCCCTTGATTGTTACATTAACAAGGCTATATGGGATTCGAACCCATACCTATATGCAAAATTGCAATATTGCTCTCCCATTTGAGCTAATAGCCTTTAATACAACAATAAAAAATATTACTTTCCTTAGTAGTAGCAGTAAGTGATAATCAAAACATTTTGAACATAATGTGGAATTGAAAAAAAGATGATGAATGTGTGCCATCTACAAGATCCTATATCACAAAACAAATAATTCAAATATTTCGGTCTAAAGACAATTGCAAACTAAATTACTCTACCCACGATCAACAAATGAAAAGATAAACACATACGGCTTCATCAAAGACAATAAGAATCATATTCATCACTTCACTCGAATTTTATTTACAAATTTACATAAGCTAATTTAAGTGGATTGATTAGCAATGTGTCTACAACTATCAAATTTTATTTACATCAGCTAATTTGGTAAATAAATAATCATACAAGTCGCCTTAATTTACCTAATCGAAACAATCTACTTTATGCTAAGGGTTAGTGATAGGTGGTTTTAGTCGCCTAGCCACTATCAAACAAAACTCAACTAAATGTAGTATAATAGTCGAGGTCGAACCACTGAGGAGCAAATTGTGAGTACTAACTGCTATTGTTCACGGGTTTAGCTAAGTAAATAAAAGATTGATGAAATAGGAATGAAATTAAAACTAAGATGAAAACAAGTGAACATATACTATCAATTGGAAAGTAAATGAAAATAACTAAGCAAATTAAAACAATAGAAAATATAAGAGATTCGGTTTAATCAAATTATAAAAAGGACTAGGACCCGATTCACTCATAAACATTCATGCTCATTCGATTGATTCCCGAAGACTAGGCAATGGAATAGTGGTCATTGGGGGAAAACCCGTTCTAATTCGCCTAACACCTCCCTTTCGGTCTCGTGCTAGGACACTAACAACCCCGGCTCACCTCCCTTTCGGTCTCGTAAGTCGGTATCCTAAACCCAATC
>JAOWBH010167167.1:0-10859 GCA_028566215.1 Silene coronaria
CGTCTAAAACTAAGTATATTTGACGGAAATTAAAGTCAGGGGTACGGTTAGTGATAAAGTCAATATTTAGGGGTACCGTGTATGTTAAAAAAAATATAGGGGTACCATGTAGAAAGTCAAAAAACAAAGGGGTATCATGCAGAATAACCCTAGACTTTTCGTTACCATATCTAATGTTCTCTTTCAATGATCATGAAATACCAACTTGACCTTTATTTTAGGGGTCCTCATTTATATTGCATGTGAGAAGGTGACGCCGAGATTGGGCGCCATCGGGTTACGCTAACTCATTTTCCAACATTTTCCAAATCTAAACCATACAAGTTAGACATGTAATACATAATACATAATAATAGTTCTTTTGACTCAATCAAGGTAAACAAATAATTGATAACAAGGGAGTATATAAATTACTAAAAAACGATTAGTTACACACTTCCACCATTTCAAAACATCTGGAATTCATCTTCAAAGGGTCTGGAGATTTGTTATAAATATGTTAAGTTCGGATCCTCTCCATTACCTCAAATAATTTTTTTTTTATATATTATTTATCTTATACATCACCATCCATTACTTAAAGCTAGGACCGTTAGATCGTTTCAGGATAGCATCTTGATAGTTGAGAGCTAATGGAGAGGATCCAAATTGCACGTATGTCGGGTATGTGGGTCGTATCAACTATTCTCGTAGAAAGTTGGGCCTGGCTTGGAATTTGGAAGTCCATTTCATGACCTACTCAAAGTGCTTTCGGGCTGTTCAGGAATGCATGCCCTCATAAAGTTATATTAATAACACTAACTGGCATTATTAATCAACAATTCCGATGTCGTCCAGCGGTTAGGATATCTGGCTTTCACCCAGGAGACCCGGGTTCGATTCCCGGCATCGGAACTTTTTTCAAAATATACAAGACTGTGCCTGTGTCCAAGATATATTCTCGTGCTCGCTTTTTTTTATTCTTTTTTTTTTTTTTAAGCTCTCAATTCATTCATCTCTCCTTACCTTAATAATTGTTTGTAAAGCAATTATAAACAATTGACTAGTAACTAGTAACTAGTAACTAGTAAGTAGTAACTAGTAAACAATTGACTGAAACAGAGGGAATAACTAGTAACTAGTAAGTACCTTTTCCCATGTATTTCTAAATTTAAGTACTTGATTGTATTTTTAATTTAAAACACATCGTATTGTAAGTTGTAACTCCATGGAAAATGTCATTCAGCTGTGAGGGATAGAAGAAACCACGGAGCTCTTATTTAGCCGATTTTGAATATAAATGAAATGTGAATATCAACTTGGCAATTTGCCTGAATGTTGACGAGTCTGATGAAACTTGAAATAAAAAGTTACACAATCTAAGTAAAAATAATGAAGATTATTTAGAAAGACGAGTCCTAGGTCAACAACCCACTCACTAGAGTCGCTACAAATACAATCAATCATCTCAGTAACCATCGTGATGTGCAATTTTTGCCGAAGGAATTTGAATATACTTGAAGGTCTTCATTCTTACAGCTATCAAAAAGTCTGTCAAGACAAAATTTGATGTCCGAAAAGGCCAAAAGAAAGAATCTACAATACTCTCAGCCGCTTGCAACGACTTCATGAATAGTGTCACTAACAGCCTCGTCTTCTGATCTGACAGTAAGTTTCATGGCTACTTCTCGGCTTGAATCAAGACCGAATTGCAAACGGACAAGGACTTTAGCACTTCCCATGTATACACCAGAAAGCAGACATGTATGTGACCTTGAATTTTTTGGGACTACTTCGGTACCCTGCCAATTTAAAAAAAAAAAATCCATCAGCATCAACATGTACTCTCACATGGATACTAAATTAATAAATGATGGTAGCTCATTACCTCCATCCAAAATTTACCGCTCTCTTTTTACATGGATACTAAATGAACTTCTCTAAATATATAGAGGTCCGAGAAAAATTCTTATGCACGAGTTACCAAAACAACTACTCCATATTTTACAATCATTTTAAAAAAGCTCAAAGCAAACTTCATTTGATAGCAAAGTCAGATGGGAACAAAATAGATGGGATGGAGCAACGGACTACAAGAACTAGAAGTTGAGTAACTAACTTTGCTTAGTAGTTTTATTTAGGCCAACCGTAAGGGTATTACAAGGATGCACTAAATTTGATATGAGTAAGCAATAGCATTATCTAGAACACAAGGGGGATAGATAGCAGGATCGAAGAAATATGTTACCCCTATTAACAATGTCATTTAATTGCTCCAAAATTGTTTATAGCCAGCTTACCTCGCAAGGTTGCATTCCTAGAAGACTGATGACAGCATTTACGGCATCTGCCAAGTTCTCTCGTGGGCCCAGGCCGTATTCATCAACCTTTTCGAAGTCTGCGCCTATGCTCTCCCACGCGTTTCTGAAATTAGAAACACCAACTCTCAACATGTAATCAGCTGCCACGACTTCCAAGTCTTCCAACTGATATTCATCCTCCACGCCATCTTCCTCTGCCTCGCCAGTTGATGGATCAACCTGAACCACCAAAAATATTATTGTCACAAGTTCACAGATATGCATACATCTGAAAACTAACTAATAAATATTCCAAGACAAGAATAAAGTTCATACACTACACAATACTTGGAATTAAAATAAAGTACTTCTTTCACGCCTCCATTCACTTCATTTAGTTCACTAGATTTATTTTTGGAACAAGATTTTAGGAGATGAGACCATAAAAGGAATCGGTGCCATCAGTCAGAGAGGAGTGCTTTTGTGAGTTATTTCTTACCCGAAACAAAAGCTTAGTGAATTCATTAACATGAATATAGTAAAAAAATACAAGTACCTCTTTGACGAAAAATCTCAAGATATTTGAAAACTTCCCAACAGCAGGTACTCCCTCGGGCTTCTGGAAGGCCACAAATGTCTGTCCAGGGGTGTCATATGGAAGAGAATTTAGAGGCTTGGATGCTACTTCGTCGAATTCCTCTGCTTCAGAAGCATCTACAATAACAGAAACCTGGCAACAAGCACACAACAGCTTATAGTTTCTGTGTGCAGGACTAAAGAACAGAAGCCATCATTCTGATGTTGTTAATGAGCCTTACATTTTCTAATAGTTGCTCTGGAATTGTGTTAGTGCAGTTGTACTGGAACACAATGTGTCCATCATATATGTGCTTCACCACATTAACGGCATACTCTGTCTCAGGTTCAGTTAGCTCAAAAGTAGTTGAAGACTGGCAGGCAGGAGATAAAAATCAGAATACTTGCATAACAAACTGCTACATACAAATCAGAATATGAAAAACAGATTGAATCGGGTAACCTTTAACAGCTTGCCAAAGGATGAAAATTCTGCAATAGATGAAAGTAACTTCTCATAAGCATCAACATCAGTTGAAGGTTTTGTTGGCGGAACACCTAATCCAGTTGGCTTTTTGTTTGTAGCATTCTTCTCAGCAAGGGGCTGAGACTTGACCTCCTTGGAAACAGTGTTGATGTCAAAGGGTTCCTCAGAGGCATCCTACAATAATTTCAAATCAATAAAATAGTGACCTCAGCAACAGTAATGGAGTAAGACCAGGAAAATTACTAACATAGTTCTTCAGACTGGTCTCCAGATTAGATAGTGGGACATCCAGGGAACCAAAAAGGAATTCCTTAGCATCCTTGTCAGTTTCCACAACGGCACCATCACCACCCAGCATGTTCAGATAAAGAGTTGCCCTATCGCGGACCTGAAAATTACACGGCAGGCCCTCATAATTTCCTCTTGATCACAGCATTAAACTTTTATTTGTTGAAGAAGAAATCTGATCAGTATAAAAACCAAAACAACATTCAGAATGTCAAACAATCAATCAATTACCTCATCATCACTGTCAAAGAGGCAACGCCTTAGCAATGTAAAAACACGGGGCTGCAAAAATATCCACATTGGTGAAGTGGTGACCACTCAGTAATTAAACATCAAATTAAGACAAGTACACAACTATGTGATACCTTCAATGGATCAACCATCGCGCCAAACTTAGCCAGAGTGCTCACAGCACTGGCTCTGACGGTAGCATTCTCCAGAATTACTCTATTATAAATATAGCGTATGTATTTGCTAGGATCTGATGTCTTTGGCCCCTCAATACCCAAGAAATGCAAAATCTGAATGAACAAAACAAGTTGCATCACTAATAGACTGAAGGGATGAAGGCAAGAGGAATAGAGGTAAGGAAATAATATCCAGCGAATTCAACTCGGTGAATACTATAGATTATATACCTGTGTGGAGAGATAAGTAAATTCACAGTCCTCGATAAATTCACAAAGATGCAAAAGCCCGTTTTCTTTAGCATCTGGGATATCTCTGATAAGGATCACAATAGAGTCAACAATTGCCTTCTTATACTCGAACCCACCTTCTTCCCTGAGGATATTACTGAGGAAATTCATCCTGCGATGGAGCCATGAGCAGAGATAAGTAATCAATGACTGTATATGTAGACCAAATCAACAAATACTATGAATGTTTTTCAATCAGACGGAAACAAATCGTAGATATCTACAGCCTTACACGGCAAAAATGATAAAAACTTACAACGATCTAAACTTAAGAGGGAACTTTAGACACAGAGATCTTATAGCTTCGACAACAACGATCTTAAACTCATCGGCGATGTCCGACATGAAGTTTGTGATTTGTTTCATGAGGCGGTCTACACTTGTTTCATTACCAGTTTTCAGAAGTGTTGTTATTGCAAGAGTTGCAATGCTTCTATTCTGATCAGAAATCAAGCTTTCCATGTCAATGTTGCAGTTTGTGACTGCCATGGGATGTGTCATAGCAACCTGCAAATCAACAGAGTCATCAGCAGTATATCAGTGGCTCAGTGCTACGTATTTGCAAATCGACTAGCCTTTAGAGCAACCCAGGCTCTAGTCTAAATACTTGCCTTCAGTGCCTTTCTTTAAATAAAAACCCGGAAACCCACTCCCTCCACCCACCCTTCTTCCCAAAGTATACTTACAAGAAAGAAAAAACAGTTGTTTAGCTAACAAATCTGGTAACAGCATCTCAATAACATTAGAAAAGACTGATGCTTTGTGGGAAACATCAACGATAATTTTACACACTTCCAAGTTCCATTTTAGGGAAGAAAGTTGAAGCGAAGGAAAGTTAGTCTCCGAAGAAGTGTGAGCAGATGACTGACAGATATAAGGGATAAAAAAACACCTTGTTCAAAGTACGAACAGCTGCAAAACGTAAAACGGGCTTTGAAGAGCTGAGAAATAGCTGTAGGACAGTGATTGCTGGAGTCAATTCCCGACTTGTAACACCACCGAGCTCAGTAATCGCTCTCGCAGCCTCAAAAATAACCATTTCTGCCTTATGACGAAGGCAACTTTCAAGATAGTCATAGAATGGACGGTCACCAGTTTGTGAAGTTCCCGACTCTCGAATCACCTACGGAACAGCAAAGTAATAGATTTAAAAGTACATCCAAGATATAAATAACTCATGCTGCAAGAACAGAGATCATTAGGTATGCACCTGGCTTATATATCTAATTAAAAGACATTGTGCCATTGGTGAGCGGACTGATCCTCGGGTCAAGCTCGACACAAGCTTGCTCAAAGCTAAACGGTCATTCTGTCGTATCTGCAAAGACCCAAAACAAGAAGTATCTTGTGAATTCTACGAAGGTACAAATACTTTAATGCCATTATATTATGACGGTAATATTACAACAACAAAGTCCTAGTCCCAAGATGATTTGATATCATGGTTACAGAATGTACTTAAATTAGATGCCTCCACATGAGTTGTATTGTTTACTTTTCCGGCATAATTTCATCATAGAGAAAGGAATTAAGTTGGCATATAATATAGGGGATTGACTGCACATTTGCACATCAAGGAACAGTGAAAGTATTCCAGTATCAATTTGCAACATTTAATTAGTTAAGGGAATGAACTGAACATATAACATAAAGGGTGGCCAGTGGGGATCATTGGATACTTCTACCATCTGCTACATTAATGAGCAGCGGAATAGAAACAATTCATTGCGCAATTAAAAAGAAATGAAAAAAATAAGACCTTATCAAATAACCAGAATGACAAAACGACTACACGTAAATAGATCCACTTCCAGATATATTTAAAGGGTAAGCATACTCAGTCTCCACATTAGTGTGGATTTTCAGTACTTTTTCCTTGTGAGAAATGAAAACTGAACACGAAAGAAACTATGATTCTACATGTTACAAGACTTACAACTACAACTTCCACTCTTCAGAATCACTGATCAACACTTGTCTTTTGTAATTCTAAACACAAACCTATTTAAAACATCTATCAGGAAACTGTGTCCTACCACGCTACCTTCATATCTCTGTTCAATTCTCTATTACTATTTCCACAGCTCAAACTTTTCCGCTCCCGATTCTTATCGTCTGATATTTAACTGAGTGTTGATGGGGCAAGAAAAAAAGCGTACATTCTCTCAGTGTGATGCATCTATAGCACCTTAGTCAAAATGTTGTTATGTACAGAAAATCCACATCTGCTGCAGAGAAAGAAAGACGAAGTTAAAATGCAGCATCCCATACCTGGTGCAGCAAAGCTAAGGCATGAAATTGTACAAGAGCAGAACGTGATTGGACAGCTTCTTGCACCTCATTACTCCATCGTTTCACGATTTCAGGGTTTGTCTAGTAAATCACATACATGTTAAGAGTTGGACAAGCCGAAAATACAGAATGCTAAGTTCATATCTGACAAGTTAAATACGATAAGTACCTGGAGCAAATGATTACCACTAACTAACGCAGCACTGGCAACAACAGGGTTCTTATCAACTATAGCTTGTTTAAGATATCTTTCGATCTGTGTAAGAAGTGTAGCATCGGTGATCCGACAAAGCACACGAATAGCATTTGCCCGAAACATATCAGTCTTACTGTTCATGTCCTTCATCAAGGAACTCGTGACAATGATGACCTAAAACACCAAAATGAGAAAGGAACTGTAATGTTCAGTATAACCTTCGACAAGTACATCAACGACTTAGCTTTAATAGAGAATCGAAGTTCAAGGCACAAACCTCATCAGCAGAAGGCGAAAGTTCCTTTATAATCAAATAAACCATTCTTCGTAACCCAGGGTCTTTCGACTGGAACAGTTTGGTCACAGCAAAGAACACTCCTGTGGCTTCAACCTAAATCAAATTCCATCACAATACAACAAATTTAACCCAAAAAACACTACCAAAATCGCGTAAAACTATAACACGAGAGGAAACTAAATCTTAACCTTGGTAAGAATATCTCCTTGGATCAGCACAAACAGAATCCTAGTAATGACCTAACACATTAATTCAAATCACAATCAAACAAAATTACACAACCCGACAAATCGAACATTTTAGCAAATTCATGAATTAACAACAGCGATTCGAAACAAACCACAGAGCAACCCCTAGGATCAATCTGAGGATCATTGAAAATCCTAGCTTCTTGAAGAACAGCTCCTTTTTCGATTCCCATAAATGGCGAGTAATCAGCTGTACCAACAACATTATCGCAAATCCTAATTACATCACAATTCGCTCAAATCGCACGATAAAATTCAAAAAATCTAAACTACGATTAACGAATTCGACAATTAATTGCTGCACAACTGAAATCAAAACCCTAATTAAGTAGAATCGACATTCCGATTAAATTGCTGAATCACAGATTGTTTATAATGTCAATCGAATTGTTATCGAGAATAATGAAAAGAATTATAAAAAAATGGATCCAGTAAAGAGAGATTACCTTCGTCATCGCGATCATCGTCTTTCTTAATGAGAGGTTGCGCCATTGTTGACTGAATGAATGACGTTACGGATCTGCAATTCTTGTTAAATTTTCCCTGCGTAGGTCGGGAAACGGGTCATTTGGTTCGGGTTTGAAATCGTGTTAGTTCTTGGGATGTTGTTATTGACTTATTTGGCGGTCACCGGGTCGGGGTGGGATTAAGTTATCTCGAATCACAAATTCTTATAAGTTGTGATGGTAATAACTTTTTGACGATTGGTAACTGATTTAAATAATGTTAAAAAGGAGAGGAGATGTAAAATGTTACCGTACAACACACATCCAATCACAAGCTTCTAAAATGTCACACATCCAATTAAAATAGATTTTACTTGAATGGTTGTAAGAAATCACAAGTTTGTGACACCACATATCCAATCAAAAGAAAGATTTGTTTATTACGAACCAATCAAAAGAAAGATTTGTTTTTTTCGAATTAGGTAGTTTCGAGTTTTGGGATGTGCGGTGATTTGGGTCATAATATTGACGAATTCTATTAAAGGCAATTGTCATTTTAGTAGTTTTGGGTTATGATATTTGGATTATTATTTTATTCGTGTCATTTCACATCGAAATATTTTTAAGTATGAGTGAACTCGAAATGTACTTTATTGTTCGGAGTAAGGTTGGTCAATTAGTGATGTCGAACTTGGATTTTTTTGAAAACCCTAATAAATGTGATTTTTTTTCCCCTCTGTACAAGGAAATAACTCTAATAGTCTAACACAAAAACTTAAGAGAGACGGTATCTCAATAACTGTTATTGAGAGACCTCTCACGTGATAAGGGGAGAGAGTTATTTAATTATTATTTTCCATGTTATGTCTTCCACTAATATAGCGTGAGACGGTCTCTCAGGAGACTTACTAATAGTCTAATACGAGTCCAACAACATAATCACCTTTACTACATAGGCATTCTATATTCTAATACGAGAGGTTATGCAGTTATGGCAGCAGTACCAATCGCAAGCTAATCTACTTCTGCAAGCTACGAAGTAATAAAAATCGACTATGATAGTTCCAATCTCAATCTTTTGGCAGCAGTACCAGAAGCTCTTGGATGGGCTAGCAGAATTTTGTTAGCTGCGTCTATTACTTGTCTTGAGCATGATTTATCGTAGCGAAGCACAAGCAATTCCATTTGGTCGGCGTAGGACATGACATATCTTACAAACTCCATCTCCAAACGATCAGCTCGAAACATACTCACCTCCAAAGCCCTTAAATTATGTGCGACTTTGCCTTCAATCTTGTCATCATCCCAAAACAACGGTTCATCATTCTCCGGTACATCCAAATCCTACATATTACACAAAAATTTAATTCACCAATTCTCATTTGTGACGGAAGGTATCCGTCACCGTTTCCTCTCACAAATGACCCATGTAAGGGTGAGTGGGAAGCACATGGGGGGTGCCCCCACCTTGTCCCCTCTCTCCCTTTTGTGAGAGGTCACAAGCTTGTGACGCGAATAGTCCGTCACAAACAAGACGCATTGAATTTAATTAGGTACAACGATTCTGTAATAAGTTTTATCACTGCAGCATTCGGGACATACCTCGCGACGAAAATAATTGACGATATGTAGCTCTTTCAGATGAAGGCAAACTTGAAAGATACGGCACAACAACTCGTCTTCACTTTGGTAGCTTAGGCCCAAAAGTACTGATAATCAGTGTAGATTTTCCAGTCCTTTGTGTCTATAGCTAAAACTTCTGGAAGTCTACATTTACACGAAAAGTTGAAAGTAAATCAGAATTAATAAAGACATTAAGATTACAAACGGAAAAAAAAAACGGCCAATGTTGGTGACTGAAGCTTTACCCTATGTCCGATAGGATACCTCAAAAACCTTGATCCTAACTGGTGAGGAAGTCGAAAAGAAGTAAGTACGGGAGTGTTGATATAAGCATCAAACACACTTGAATCAAACGCAAGAACAAGACTGCGTAGCTTAACTGCATCAATATACAGCTTAAGAATACGGTTACTTTGGCGCAGCTCTAAATATTCGAGCTTATCGGAACACAATGTCAAATCCTTCCATATAAATAATTGTGACTCTGCACAATGTGTAAGACTCAAGTTTGTTAGTTGAGGACAATTTGAAATGATCTCAGCAATAGTCCTGCTAGAAAAGAGCTTCACATTGTATAATTTAAGAGTTGTGAGATTTACACATCCTTCAAATGCCGATCCATCCCTTAAAACACAGTGGCTGAGTTCTACAACTTGTAAGGTTTGACTCCCAAATAATTTCGATGGAGGAGACAACTGCTGGTCAAAAAAAAGTTTGCCAAATTTCGAGTGCTCATAATCCTGTCCAAAGTTAAAACACAATTTTTTAATTAGACAATTTCTTACGTGATCACAGGACGGATAATTGCTTTCAAAATGGGCATATCCGTCTTAAACAAAAAACAGATCAAGTAGATATATGAGACAAAAAACATAAAGCCTAAGGAATGACAAAGGGTTAAGTTTTTTCCATAAATCGTCTTGAAAGAGAATAACTGCTAAATAAGTACTAATTCTCACCGGGAAAGTTTCGAGAGTGAGGTCATGGACATGGTGCGACTCTTTGAGACGTGTAATCCACTGGAGTACCCGTCCTTCATTGACATCACTGAAGATGTGGCATATCTTGCAACATTGTAACTTTGTTTTATGGGAATCCAAGATATCGGATATAATTGTATCACTATTTGGCAATTTTTGGATATTATTATTATCAGGCGATATTCAACGATGAGGTCGGGATTAAACTTCCACCGATTTCTCCAACTTCTTGCTAAAATACTCGTTTTCACTGCTTCCTTCAAGGGTAAAAAGGTTAATATATAACATAATATGTCATCATTAATAATATTAATTTTTGGAACATTTTTTTCAGTTGGAGCTCGTCGTTTGATCTCCTGTCGATCCATTTTTTGATTTTCCTACGTTTGATTCCTCTCTTCCACAAGGACAGAATACCTACGGATAAAAATTTAAAGCTTTTAAAAAC
>JAOWBH010167178.1:0-29552 GCA_028566215.1 Silene coronaria
GTGGCCAATTCATGTTTCTGAAGGTATGTGGAAAATGGATCACTTGCAAATATCATCAAGCCAAACAAATTTGGGCCTTTTCCAGAACAACTAGCTGCTCATTACATTGCACAGGTTTACTTTTACTTCATGTCATTTGGTATATAACTTAATTTATATATGTATATGCTTATCCATGCTGGTTTGGTATAGGTTTTAGAAGGTCTCGTATATCTCCATGAACAAGGAGTTATTCATCGTGACATAAAGGGTGCCAATATATTGACTACAAAAGAGGTAGGTCTTTCTGCCATTTGATTTTATGTTTTATATGTATCAATTATATCCATCCTCATTGTGCTTCCCTTGCCCTTTTTTGAGGCATTATGTGTTTCCAGAACTCTCTCATTATTTTGTAGGCAGTTCAGTAACATAAGTGTAGTACTTTTATGCTCTTTTTAAACTATGACACCCTATTAAGTTTTCAAGGGTCTATGAGACCTTAAGTTTGGTCAGTAAGTTTATAGTAGCGTATGTTGCTGTATAAAATTGTCAAAGTTATTTTTGTGTCCCAAGTAATTTAACTTTTCATATCAATGATTTTGTTTGAAATTTCCCTTTCACTTCACTTGGGTTGAGCACTTGAGCCCTAAGGTGCATAAAGTTGGCTTTTAAATACAATATACAGTGACAAACTATCTGGTTCATATAGCAATTTTCTCCATGCTAATTTCTTTCAATTGGAAGCGTTACCTTCTCTCTTGATCAGCTTTCAAGATGGATGATGATGATGACCATGTGCATTTTGGACTCCTGTGTGCCCCCCCTAACTATTTTAGCTTGAAAAGTAGTGCGAAAAACCCCTTACCTCGTCAAAGACAGCTTATGTGTATTTTCAACACCGTCTTTTCAACAGGGTAGCAAGACCTTTACATCCAAAACCATTGTCTTGCTTTTGCCTTAGCATTAAAAGGTACATGGTACACCGAGTGAACAAGGTCTTGGCACACCGACCGTGCACACAAGGCACCGTTTTTGCAAACAAATTTGTATAAAACAAATTTGCAAACAAAATAAAATATTTTGCAACAATACTACAGTACTATTTTTTATGGTGGAGGGCTAACATGCATCAAGTGAAAGATAATAACATAGTAGAATTTTTGAAGTATCAAACGAATTAACATGCAATTTGAATAGGAATGTGCCTCGGTTTATGTTACTCTAACACTTCAATTAGGTCACATCACACATGTTGTGTGTCTGACACTTGAATTGTCCGACACGACTGTTAGTCACTTCATATTAGACAAGAAAATTGAATGTTTTGGGAAGAATAACCGTATTTACTCCTCTGACACTGCATCGTGCCCGGCACTTGCAACCATGCCAGAGTAACATAGGCCTCAGTCTGTGTTCTGTGCCCACGGTACACCTTCGGCTAGTGTCTCACTGAATCTTGCGGCTAGGCACACCATAGGCCAAAATATATAAGGAGGAAACCTTTGAGGCACTTGGTAAAAAGTGACTGAAGCCAGGGTCATAGCATAGTGGCTTGGCCCTTTATTTTAGGTTATGACCACCAGATTAATTACAAATTCCATGAATCTTCTCTGCATAGCTACCTGTAGACCGATATAGATGTTAAAGGTGTCTAGTAGCTGGCTAATTGTACTGGGATAGCGTGTAACCTTTCTAACGCAAATTGCAGCCAGTGGTTGGAGAGTCATGCTCTCCAGATTCTCAACTTCTGCTCAAAGTTCTGAAGCCTTGTCTTGCAGCATTTTTACGAGTTCGAAAACTTGAACGCTCTGATGTTTTCGACTAAAAGTTCCTTCCTGTATGTAGCTTTTTGTGATCACGTTGTGCCTTTATCTGTTGTCTGCACTTGACTCCTCATGGTATAATTGTACTAGGCTCCACCACTGAGTAGTGAACTAATGTGTTACCTTTTTACCACCAATTGCATCCAGTGGCTGGGGAATCATGTTACCCTGATTCTCAACTTCTGCTCAGAGTTCCGAAGCCATCATCTGTAGTTCTGTACCATTTTTAGAAGTTTGAAAACCTAAACTCTGCAATCTTTATGACTAATAGTTCTTGTATGTCGCTAATGTTTGTGATCATGTGGTGCCTTTATCTGTTGTTTGCACTTAGCTCTTCATAGTATAATTGTACATTTGCCTTTTTTCAGAAAAAAATCTATGTTGCCCCCTTGAATAGAATGGTCTCCACTCTTTCTTCTTGGAGGTGGGGTCTTTCTCATTACTCACCTAATTATTGATATACTTTCAGGGTTTAGTGAAACTTGCTGATTTTGGGGTTGCGACAAAATTGACGGAAGCAGACGTCAACACTCACTCTGTTGTTGGAACACCATACTGGATGGCTCCTGAGGTACTTTAATGATTTGAATTTGTTCCTTATGGTGCTAGCAACATTTTCTTGTGACATCTTTGACTCCTCTTTTTTAGTTGTATATATAGTAAGACAAAACTAAGTGTTGATTCCTTGTAACAGAAGTTAATCGGTTTAGACCTGTGAAAAGTACTGTCTAACTTTAAAACTGTTGAGTGTGCTGCTTGTTCACTTTGTGATTTCTGATCTCTGCTAACTTAACTCTTATGAACATGTATGGCCTTTGTTTTAGTTATTGCTGTGGGGTTCTCAATTATTCAGTTGCTGAGAATGTACATGGAACTTTTCAGGTCATTGAAATGTCAGGAGTGTGCGCTGCGTCAGATATATGGAGTGTTGGCTGTACTGTAATTGAGCTTCTCACATGCGTACCGCCATATTATGACTTACAACCTATGCCAGCTCTCTTTCGTATTGTGCAGGTCTAGTCTCTACTTTTTTCATCAGTGCAATTAGAAACACTATGCCCATATTTCACGAGTGTGATGAAAATCTCCTTCAAGAGACTTAGAGAGCTAATTTGTTTGATGAAACTCAGTAGATTTACTTGTAAATTGTAATGCTCAGGATGCTGCCATCTGCAGACCTTTTTTTTTTTAAATTATTGGTGATCACCAGTGCTTCCTTTTAGCACGTACTACAGATACATTGCTGTACAATTGTAAAAGGTGGTGGATGAGAGAAGTCATAGTGGCTTCCTTTCCACACATACAGAAGATGATAGATTTAAGGATTGTGTGTAGTCATATCTTTTGATCGTTCAGTTAGTTGTTAGTCTGAAAGTGCTGGATCCTAAATCTCGATCTTTTCTTACAGGATGAGAATCCTCCCATTCCAGATGGTCTTTCTGCTGATATGTCCGACTTTCTGCGCCTATGTTTTAAGAAGGTAATTTTGAAACAATGATTAAATGTTATGAGATATATCCGGTGGCAACAAAATGTAGAAGCTATAGTTTTTTGGGGTTTCTTATATCTTTTCCAGGCTTCCTGTTAATTCCTTGTTGTGGGGTAGTTAGCAATAATGTTCCTGAACTTTTAGAGATCACAATTATGGGCCCTTTGCTGTTTTCCCTTTCAAGGGAGCATTTGCGATTTTTAACTTGGTATTGTCTATCTATCTATGACACTATTGATATTTTGAAGATCGTTTGACTATTTCACAATGTTTCAATTGATTTCTTGTTACATATGGTGTGTATGTGAAGGCAACACTCAATACATATAGTCAGACACGTAACTAAGCTTTTGGAAGAGTAAAGGAAATATCTGTTTGTAACTCCTTTTCATTGTCTCGTCACTTATTCTTCTCTTTCTGATATTGACATTTTATTTCTTATTTTAGGATGCCAGACAGAGACCTGATGCCAAGATGCTGCTTTCTCATCCTTGGATACAAAATTGTAGGCGTACTCTGCAGCCTTCTCTCCCTTTGAGTGATTCAGATAGGTACAACTGCTGTGTGATAGTAGCACTTGCCTTCTAGACCATGTAGTTTTTTGCCTCTGGATTCACCTCTGCTTATTTGTTGATTGATTGATTATGTAATCCTTCCAACATTTTTTTAGCGTCTTTTCTAATTTCAGTTGCTGAGCATGCAATAGGTCTTCTCAAACTTTTCATGGTAGTTTCAAGTTCCATTACATCTAGTAATACCTTTTCTGCTGAAAGTAGATATGACAACAACAATAACAACAACATTACCCTAGTGCCTCAATGGCTCCCACAAATTTCGAGGTATGGGGTGTCAGATGTACACAGCTTTACCTTTGTGTTAGCAACACAAAGATGTTGTTTTGGAGTGACTCAAGATGAAACTGCGTTGAGAATTGCATTGAATGATGCTTACTTCACAATGAAAAAAGGAAGCGTTGTTAGTTTAGTGGGTCATTTTGCTTTTTTATTCCATTATAATCTAGAACCAAAGAATAACGAGTATTTGGCTTGATTGGAAGGAAACATATGCTCAAAGGAGATCAGGAATGGAAATAATGTATGAAATTGTACTACTGAGTCTTAAATTGCTATTTCAAAGAAGATTATGTGGCATAGTACCTGCTAGAACGACGAATATCATGATTAAGGATTTGAGGAGTTTAAGGACTGTTGTGGGTCTTTTTTTGGCCAGCTAATGTGCTCTAGTGTCTTGGAGTGGTGTTTGGCTATTAGGTAAAACTCTATGGACTTATGGTGTTCATAAAAGTTTTTAGTGATCACATTTATTACCACGGGGTTTTAATCAGAACATTCATTAAGATTGGAGGACAATTTAGTTAATATGTTTTATTTTTTATTATTTTTTTGCATTGTTGGTGACATCATTATTTGATTTTGCGTTTAACATATGACTTGTTAATTGATGGCGACCTTAGTGGTCATGTGGGCTCAACGAAATGGTTTTGAGGGCATTCATGGAAGTTTTGGGGAGAGGAATGAAGCAGGAGGTGATATATTGGATTTTGCAGCTACGACTTGGGTATAATGAACAGTGTGTTTGAGAAGAGGCACTTTCACCTAGTGATGAAGCACATAGAATTACAATAGGACGGGTGAAGTGGAAGAGTGTCATGGGATTTTTGTGTGATTACTTTTTCACATACAAACTTTACTTTTTCACATACATTTTTTTATTAATTTTACATATCATACCCTTTTCCTAAAATTAGACAAATTAAGTCTCATATACCTTTTTTTTTCCCTAAAATTGAATCTAATTGTATCAAAAGCTTGATAATGGATTATAATTCTCCAGTAATTAGTGTAATAATTTTGTTGTTTAGCAATTATTAACATGTTTTGTTGAAATTATTAGGGTTTGTCAATTAGGGAAATTATTATGTTAACTTGTTCATCAATTAGGTTTATGGCAAATAACTAAAAATCAAAAGCACTGTAGCAATTTTGTGCATGAAATCAAATAATAAAAAGTTGAATCATTAGTCTCCACAAGACGACATTAACACGCTGATAGGTTCTAGTCCATGGATTTCTACTACCAATTTGGTTTGTGGAAATACATCGTTCAAGGAGGAAGGATTTGATTCAATAATAAGGATTCAGCAATCAATTAATTGAACCTTGATTTACAAAGTAGTGTGTACGTCTTATGTCGCAACAGAGAGACTAGAGGGCGAGGATGGGTCGTCCGATCAAAGGAAGGGTTGTAGGGGGAGTGCGGGAGAGTGAAAGGCAGCCGAAGTCGGTGGTGGTAGCTGGAGATGGGCTGTCGAGGTCAGTCGGAGCAACGTCGGTCGGCGATCGGAGCAAGGGGTGAAAGGAAATTTTCCGTCCGGAGCAAGTGGCGTTGGTGGTGAACGGAGACGAGGGAAGGGTGAAAAATATCAATTAGGTGAGGTAATGAAAAAATGACAAGAGTAAAATTTTAAAATGCGTATGTGAAAAAGCACGACCCTAAGTTAAAGGGCAAATTCTATCCGCATGAAGCCACAAATTGTGTGTTGAGCGGTGAAACATGGTCACGTCACGTGCAAAAGACGGCTAATGGAAAATGCTTATGCTTATGCGTATGTATGTGGGTATGTTCACACAAGAAAAGATAGGTTGAGGAACGAGGTGGTTCGGGCAAATGCAGGAGTTGCGTCTATTGAGAATAAGATGTGGGAAATCGTTTAAGGTGGGTTTGACCATGTGAGACGAGGCCCCGATTTGGAGGTTTGAAAAATGGGGAAACGATAATGTAGTCGAGGGAAGAGGAAAACCACAACAAACATGGATTAGGGTGATTGAGAACAATATGAATCTACTACAACCATTTTTTGCATGTGCATTTTACACTCTTTCTCTTTATCTGTATGACGAAGATTTGTAGGGATCATATAACTAGCTTTTTAGTAACATAATAGTTAATTTTTTGCATGTGCATTTTACACTCTTTATTTGTATGACAAAAGTTATGTAGGATGATATAACTAGCTTTTTAGTAACATAATTCTTCTGCTTCGCTTTATCATACTAAAAAAGTAATTAGCTTAATTGTATGAATATAAGCAATCATATGCATTACTTAGAGATGATATTTGTGGTCTGGAAAACAATCTTCTGCCCTCTTCCATTTGAGTATCCATGTATTGGTAGTGCTTCAATGTTTTGTGGTCTTATTATTGTTTACTATACTCAAGAGAGTATTGTCCTCTCTATTATTGTATTATGTACACAATGGTGTATGGAGACTCCCCTCTACCACCAGGTGTTAACAGTTTTATTGTTTCAGGAATACACAGGAAGATGCAGTGATGGTACCGCAGATATCTAATGAGCATGAAATTGGCATGGTTGAAAACCACGCTTTGAATGGAGTAAGAAAAATTCTCTGGTTTTATAATACTTCTGAATAATTAGACGTTGTTGGTAGTTGTTTCAATGGATGCAATGAACTTTTTTCGTATTGGGTCTTTTGCAGAACACAAATTCAAATTCTCATTTGTGACGTGCACAAGCTTGTGATTGGAAAATGTGACCATTTTATGATAAAATAATTTGTGAACGGTGATTTTTTATCATAAAATGGTCACATTTCCACCGTCACAAGAGAGACCAACTGTTTCCAGAAATCCAATGGGATGTAAAATTTTCTGTCTGTTTATATTATTTTTTCACCATTTTCACTGCCATCATATTTGTGTCAAATTTTACTTTGTTGGAGGATCCACATTATTAATAAAGTTTGTGGTTGGTGAAAAGCGTTGAATTAAAGCTTGAAGCCAACAAGGGTAAATATTGCTAAAAACTTAATGTTGTTGTGAAATTCTTGATTCACGATTTTGATTTATTCCATTCTTTGCATATTAGGGTACTCAAAAATTCTACTGTGTTTTTGCCCCTCTTCTGTTGTATGAGTGAACAATTGTCGTTGCTGCAGGCTGCTTTGAGAGAGACTTTTCTAAGTAATGATGGTGATAATAAATTTGATGATGTTGATCGTCAACCTAGCAGTAGTCAATCTGAAGAAATAGCAGAAATTTCTGGAAACGTATCACCAGATCAGGTGCCGACGTTAAGTATTCATGATAAAGTATCTATTGAATCAACTTCTGTGGTTTCTTCCCAAACAGATGGTGTTCTCGCTTCAGCTGAGCAGTTTTCTGAGTCGGGTCATAAGATGGATCATGGTGAAGTGTTGGTGAATAATGGTGAGGCGGGATCTACAAAGCCTAAGGAAAAGGACGTGTCCGGAAAAGAAGGGAAATCAAGTGCGGTACATAAAGTGAACAGTTTATTCAGTTTTGGGTCAAGGAATCATGACGAAAATATTCAAAAGGTAAGCTTGCTTTATAATCTCGATAATATCTTCAACACCATCATGTCATTTTTAACAGTTATGTTTCTTGCTCTTAGGCTAGTGCAGTGTTCAGCTTCTACTCTTTTAGGGACTTGTTGATGGGCTCTTTCTGCGCGCTATAATTTTTTAATAAGTAGAATGCTTTTTTTTTAGTTTTTTTTTTTTTTTATTGATAAGATACAATATTAATTAAGGGACACCAAGGGTTCGACGCACGAGTACGAAGGGTATTGTAGAGATGTCGCCCATCTAGAAGAATTCACGATGGGGATAACGCCCATATGCATGATGAGAGATGAATAATCACGTTCTCGAACTATCATGCGGATCTTATCTACAAAAAAAATCAAAAGACAAATTTCGACATGGAAGCATATGACTCCAAATATTTATTAGCTTCATAAAAAAATGAACTTGAACTCTTGATATGAAGAGAAACATCATCAAAAATATAACGGTTCCACTCAATCCAAGCACAACACCAAATAGCCAAAGGAACCATCTTCCAAACTTCAGGAACCTAACCTTTTATCATTCTCCTCTTCCAAGTAGAGAGGTCATATTTTGCCTTCGGGGATAAACCCAACTTACTCCAAAGAGAGACAGTGATCAATTCCTCAAAGTCGTAATCCACAAGCAAGAGAGAAGAAGTTGATCAATAGCAGGGTTTTAAATTGCGGTATCGATCGCGGTCGCGGTAACGGAGTCGCGGAATCGTCCCCGAATCGCGGTTATTGCGGTGATATTTATTTTACAAGCTTTTGTAGATATTTCATCATCTATTGACTATTTCATATAAAGTTAAGACTAATTCTATTTAGGATAATTAATTTGACTAATTCTATACAGTTTCTAAGAGCTTTTCATTAAAAAAACTTGGCGGTGCAAGTTCATATCGGGTTTATCGCGAGCTGTATCAGGCCGAGTTGGCCGATACATGTTATAAATCGGTTGTCTCGGTCAATACTTTCCTGTTTTTAATTTGCCCGATACATTTCGGGATATCTCGTATCGGCGGCCTCCGATACCGATCCATCTCAGGCAATACGATACGTCTCGGCCGAGATTTAAAACCATGATCAATAGACTCTTTATGCTCACCACAAAGATAATATCGACTAGCATGGCTAAAACTTCTTTTGAGCAAATCTTCGGTAGGTATTTCTTTTTGGTTACTGCTTAAGCAAAAAAAAATTTAGTAGGCTTTACACTTCTAAATCTTTATTGCTGAGGAAGTCGTGAATAGTAGGCATTTCTAAAAGATCGCAGAAACTTTTAACACTGAAAGATCCAGCATGCTTCCAAATTATCTTATATGACCTTGGTTGCACAATTTTTTTGTTTGAGGGAACTAGGCTGCACAATTTTAACACAATAGAGCAACCCTAAAAGCCTCAACAAAAAAGTGCTCTTTCCAATCATTCAGAAATACAACCAACGAAATATTCCAATGATGATGGTTGTTTTCCATAAGACAACTTCCTCCTTGTGGCTTTTTTTTTGTGCCACCTTGCCAAACTCTCTTTGCTTGTCTATGTTTCAGTTTTGTGATAGCCAGCGTTAGTGCAAGTTATTGGTGACGAACGGTGGTGTTATACTTAATATGGTGTGCAGGAGACGGAATCACTTCTCTGTTTTCTGAGGATCAACACTATTTTTCGTATTTTTTTGTTTCTTATTTTGCTTTCCTGATGAGCGTATTTCTAAGGAAAACATCTAATTCTTTCCTAAGTCCTAAATAAAGCCAAATGTTGTGCGATGTCAAAATTTCTCTGTTCTCCCCATGCCCCTGTTTTAACGAAAAAACCCTTACTGCTATAAAGTAATCCACTGTCTACTGATTGTATTACCATCTTGCAAGGTGGCTAAAAAAGGCATTTCTGCTGCGAACGAGCTTAGTAGATTCAGTGACCCACCTGGTGATGCATCTTTGGATGATTTATTTCATCCTCTTGATAAAAACATCGAAGACCGTGTTCCTGAAATATCTGCGTCAACATCTAATTCAAATGTTAAACCAAATACTTTGGTACCTGAATCTGGAAAGAATGACCTAGCGACAAAGTTAAGGGCTGCTATTGCACAAAAACAGATGGAGAATGTGATGGGACAACCAGATGGAGGCAACTTACTTCGTGTTATGATGCGTGCGTTGAAGGAGGATGGGATAGACATAGATAGCGGTGTGGTATGTGCCGAGTGAATTTTGTATCTTTGCTATGGCAATATCGAATCATTTAGTTTGTTTATCTTCAAATCCATATCACAGGTTTTTGATGATAAGTTGCCTGGAGAAAACCTTTTTCCTCTTCAGGTACATGACAATCTTTAGAGACTACAATCTTGTTTTGAAATCTATTCAGGTCGCAGTACATATTGATTCCATGTTGCAGCTTGTGATTTCATTTTCCTTGTCATGCATCACGGTAGTCGATATCCAAATTACTTTTGCTAGATCATCACGGTGTTTGAAATAGTTGATTGGATCTAATGTTATGTCGAAGCAATCGCAGACAACTCACCATTGATCCTATTAGCCTCTCCAAAGTCCAAGTATCTTTACCTCATCAGAAGCATTGTCTTTCGGGGACAAGGCTAGACCTCATGCTCATTAAAAAATTCATTCAAAATTTGATGTAATTGGAGGATTCTCATTAGAGTTCCTAGTCTCGGTCCATTACAACAAGAAAAAAAACCAGTGACGGGCTAATTCAGGGAATCTTAAATTTTTTTTTTTTTTTTGAGAAGTTAGTGACAGTATTCATCATTGACACCAAGGTGGTGATCCCCCATGTACAAAGAGACACCATGAGGTGACTTCCATACACAAACTGAGAGCTAAGTGGTTATGCTCTCAAGCTGTCATGAGTGATGTAATCTAAAAAAAACAAGGTAAGTGTTAATCCAAGTGGAGAATTTGATCTTAGCACAATCAGAGTGGTGATTGTTGAATAAGTAATCAGAGTGGTCAAGTAGGATTCTGAAATCTGCAAAGACCCAATCAGGAAAACCGCAATAGTAGCTCAGCTAATTCTCCTCCATTAAATGGTTTCATAGAAAAAAAATTCAAGTGTTGCTATTAGTTACTCAAATTGAGGATTTAGTATATATTGTGCTGTAAATCTGTAATGTTTGGAGTAGATCTCAAAGTAGGTAAGGTAAGAATATCTGTCTGTGTTTCTCTATTTACCGGGTTTCTATGGCTATGGTGAAGATCCAATAAAGCAAATGAGTATAGTAACACTTTGCCGTGGTATATCAATTACTCTGCTGAAAGGCCTTGCTCCTGGTAATTGCGGTGAGCGGAGCTTACTGCTTACTTGCTTAGCAGTACGCCAAAGCAATTTTTCTGCTAAGCCAACTGTTACAATGTTGCATTATTTACTTGCCCTGCTACCTTTTCCGACCTACATATCAAGTCCAGCACTCTACTCTACTAGTTAAGTGTTGTCTTAGTTCTTGGTAAATGTCCTTAGTGAACTGTAACTCTGTAAGATTAGCTTTTGCTTGATGGGTATTTGCAATGTCATTAACATTGTGGGAGTGGAGCAACCCATGCAAAGTTTATTCATAGATGTGATTCATAAGCCTATTATACCAATGCTACACGATTTCTCTTTGATTGAATTACTGAAATAATTATCAACTTCTATGATTGGTAGGCTGTTGAGTTCAGTCGCTTAGTTGGGTCCCTGAGACCAGAGGAACCAGAGGATGTGATTGTCAGTTCGTGTCAGAAACTCATAGCATTTTTTCATCAACGTCCAGAGCAGAAAATTGTTTTTGTCACTCAGCATGGCTTACTTCCTCTTATGGAATTGCTTGAAGTTCCTAGACCTCGGGTGTGTAAATTTTTGTTATGTACTTCTTAGTTGTTGGCTTGGAAATTACCTCATCCAGATCTAACTTGATCAATACATTTCTTTTAATGCTTTTGAACTTTGCATGGGACAGGTTATATGCTCAGTCCTCCAAATGATAAATCAGATAATCAAAGATAACACTGATTTCCAGGAGAATGCTTGTCTTGTTGGATTGGTAAGTACCTTCTTGTTTTGGATTGGTAAGTACCTTCAACGAATTAAATACTTAAAAGTAGTTACAGGACGGCAAGGGTATAGAATTAGATATGGCAATCGGGTCAAGTCGGGTCAGGTTCGGGTTGGGTCAGCCTACCCTTTCAGGTTGAGTCGGGGTCGAGTCGGGTCATTTCGGGTAAAATGATGTATCGGGCCGGGTTTGGGTCGGTTCGTTAGCGGATTCAATTACTTTATCGCATTATTTTAATATTTTTACCATTAAATTTTGTTTTTAACCATTATTTGGTTTAATTTCTTCATTATTAAGTCAAATCTATCAATCTAAACACTAATCACTTTCAATTTGATCAATATTAAGCTTAGTAATTGCCGGGTCAATATCGGTCGGGTTTGGATCACTGATCATCAGGTTGGGTCGGGCTACAGGTTGTCGTCGGGTCGGGTTTGGGTCATTGATTGTCATCGGTTCGGGTCACCGGGTCAGGTAAGAATACGTGTCGGGTCATACGGGTCTGGTTAGGGTCAAAATACGGGTCAGAGAAAAGTTTATGGCGTTCCAACCGAAAAACATACTTTTAAAAATTTAATATAATAATATTCATTATTTTAATATTTAATGATATAGAAGTTATATAAAATTGACTTTTGAATTAATTTTTTAATTAAAAATATTAAAATATTATTTATTATATTTATTATTTCAAATATAATATAAAATATTAAAATTTTAATAAATATTCTTTATTTATCTTTGACCCATCGGGTTTCGACCCTAAAATACCAGGTCATTTTCGGGCTCGGGTCGCGGGTCAAGATTTATGGGTGTTTGACCATAAAAAACCGGGTCGGGGTCATGTTTTGACAGGTCTAGCTCTAGGTATGGTTATATTTGCTGATTTGCATGCGTTAAATTACAATTCCTATTAGGTGAATGTAGAGCTTGCAAAATCTTACTTGAGAAAGCCCACCTGAACTGCCTGTAACACGGGCACTATTGAACATGAATGGTGAACACGGAGGGTAAACCGATAATAGATTTTCCTCCGACTCTGAAATACCTTCCATTTTTCACTATTTAGCTGTCTCTGAATTACTTTCCTATATCCCACTCGCATTTAATTTCATCCACACATTTACCCCACTTGGCCCACTTGCATCATTATATGTGCTTCTTATTGTTTACATTTATACTCCTTATATCGTACAATTTTCGTATTTTGGAAAGTAATTGTGGGTTGGAGGGAGTACAATCTTGTTTGTCCCATTCAAACCGAAACTGAACTCAGCCTGAGGAGCCTGAGGTGACCTGTGACTCGATAATGACTGGACCCGAGCTGATTGTTGATCCAACATGAAATAACTTGATGATGATTCAAATGAGATCGATAAGAACATTTAACGTAATATCAACTTAGAAACTAATTAATTCTGCATGATGATGACCAATTTACGAATCCAAACTTGAAGTGAGGTATCCTGACTTGCTAATAATTTTGATAATTACTTACTAATAATGGATGAACCAAACTCGACTTGATCCAAAAGAATAATTGGTCTTAAGAGAACCTAGTAAAACCCACCCGAAGCAAAGCATTTTTTTCTTCTTTCCTGCTGTAGTAGGACTTCCTTTCTTTAGCCTACCTAACAGGCCATAAACTAAGGCTTGGATGACTGTGTCACTGCGGTCTGATTCACTCACCTTAATGCAAACTATTTGCCAGCTCTTGATGAATAAATATTAGAGATTAATAATAACTATTGTAGCAAATTTCCTGTACATTCTGTTGCTTGTAAAATTTGGATGACGTTACCTGATTGCGTGTGATAGTTCATCAGCTAACAGCTTTGACTCCCTTCTCCAATGTACTATGAAACTCAAATATTCCTATTTTATTGACAAACTTTATGATACCGAAGAAAAATAAATCATCAAAGGAACATTAGTGTGTTATTATAGAACAAATGTTTGTTTTAGTTAGGAATATGAATAAGCATAAAAAACATTATGTATCCTTTAATTTCACCTTTTAGAATTATAGTAGCAAGATATAAAAAATTGACCGTGCGAAGCAAGGAATGCTACAAAGTAACTATTGTTTAAGTTTTTAGCATTTGGTGTATTTCTAAATTTTGTCTTCTCTTGTAGGTTGTAGCTTTTACTCACCGATTGTTTTATAGGAATAGCGAGATCGCTTATATTGATTTCATTTTTATTTAATGAAAATTTGTACTTTTGGCCTGACATTCTAAACGATTTCACTCGCTGAAGTTTGATTGTTGAACCCCCACCACCCACCCCCAAACGGGTGCGCTCATTCACACACGCAGTATGAAACTATAAATACGCTAAGATAATGTTTGGGGACATTGATTTTATTTAAAAGGCTACATTTGAAATTTTTATTTTGGAATATGAAATTCCAATTCAATTTACGTTGTTTGGTAAAATCAAAAATTATAAATTTCCAATTGAATTTAATTATTTGGGAAAATATATAATTCAGATTTCCAAATCTACATTTTTTATGCCAAATCATTCAATCTTGGAGCATTATCAAACACTTTATTTCTTCCAGAATTAATTTGGTTGTTTTGGTTGAATATCCATTGAAAACATCATATCTTATTCTACGAATGATGCATTTAGTCCCAAACGTTAAGTAACTAGGTATGATTGATGAAAATCTTTGATACATGAGCTTATAACATCCTAATCTCAAATCGTGTCTTCATAATTCCGTTGCGCTATTGAATGAAGGGAAGCTTCGGCAGGCTGTTGCAGGAAGATGGTGATGTGGTTTTAGTAGTGAAGGGGAGAGGCTGTTGGAGAAGGCAGCGGGGTAGAGAAATGTGGGATTTGGAAATGAGAGGGGTAGAGGTCATATTTCAAATGGGCTAAAATGCATTAGGTTCATCTTTGGATCACATCCAAAGTATTTTCAAATCCAAATATTCTTATTTGTCAAATGACGCATTTCAGTGTAATATAGAATTCTAAATGAAATTTAGACCATAACCCATTTTTTAGTCCCGGAGTACTGGCTTTTTGTTTGGCATTTTTTATCTTGGGATCCAATGTTATCATTCTGCATTGATCTGTGGCCAGTTTAGTTTTATTCCACTTTTCTATTCTGTACCACAGATACCTGTTGTGATGAGTTTTGCTGTCCCTGACCGTCCTCGGGAAGTTCGTATGGAAGCTGCTTATTTCCTTCAGCAACTCTGTCAGTCAAGGTGAAGTTTTTTAGCTTGTATTGTTTATAAGCTATGCACTTTTGAGTGAGTACTTTAGACCTTTTTAATGGCCTTGCTTACTTCCTGGAAGGATGAAATATGTATCAGTAATGCCCTTTCAAGCTTTCAGTTATCCTATCTAGCTTTGGGATACTTGGATCTAATGTCATCCCAAACCATTTTGTGTTGGACCTCAGCATTAAGTAATTGAATCCCTCCTTTAAATGTTGGATCGGTGATACAGTTTTTTGTTTTCTTGAATTGGAAATATTACAGTGGGTGTCTTTGTAGAGGCCCAAATTGACTTTCCACGAGCATGTTACATTGGTTAATCTGAAATTGCAGATCGACCGTCAGCCATGCTATTTCTACAGAAGTGTCAAAGCTGTTAAAACCCTTCATTAGACCTCGTTGGTTTTTTGTTTTCCCCATAGAGAACGTTAACATAATCTTGTGCAATGAGAATCTGTCCAATCAACGTGAAAATCACTGTATTGTAAATACGTGTTAATGGGCTAGTCCTTTCTTAAATCTTCAAAAAACTTGCCAGCAAACAAAGGCTTTGTTTGGATGGAAGGAGTTGGAGGGAAAGGGAGTGGGACAAAATCCCTTGTTTGCTTAGCTAATGTGGTTGGAGGAAGATGGAGGGGAAGAGAAACAGAAAGATTCATTTTCCCTCCTACAAGTCTGATTTAAATCTCTCCAGCCTAGGAAGCCTAGGAAAGATTAATGTGACTATATAGTATACACATATTATTTTGTATACTTTTGTGATTTGCACTTATACGTGAATCATTTATTTCATAATAATACACTTAGGTCCTAGGTGTACCTAGCTTTGGGCAAATTAGATTTCATTTTTTCCTCATATGGAGTACAGTAGCTACCTGTGTTATGAAACACATGGCTGTGATGTGCTGGCATTTTCTTTCCTTTCATTACAAATTGTTTCTGCAATTTTCAAATTTGCATGCTACTGTTGAACATCCCATTGGTATTTATCCTACCTGCTTGGTATTATACCCGACACCGATGTTCGTTTCTCTTCTTGCAGTTCGCTGACGCTGCAAATGTTCATTGCTTGCCGTGGAATACCGGTTCTGGTTGGCTTTCTGGAGGCTGATTATGCAAAATACAGGTAAGATTCTGCTTTACATATTGTTTCTTTTGTTGCGTGCTATTGTTCAATTTCAGCTTGCTGTAATGATTTTGTTTGCTTGTTTTGAGATGTATATTATAGTCCAATACTCCAACTTGTCTTTTTACTTCATCTAAGAAAGCCTGCATCTTTCCAGGGAAATGGTTCATCTGGCTATAGATGGCATGTGGCAGGTGTTCAAACTCCAGAGATCAACCCCAAGAAACGACTTCTGTCGAATTGCTGCTAAAAATGGGATTTTACTAAGGCTTACCAACACACTTTATAGTTTGAATGAAGCTACTCGCCTTGCTTCTGTAACTGCTGGTGGTGGAGTTTTGGCAGATGGTTCAGCTCAGCGGCCACGTTCCGGTCAACTGGATCCTAGCCACCCTGTTTTCAGCTCAAGTGAAGCACTTCATTTGGGATCTGATCAGGTTGATTTTAGGGGGAGAATTAGTTCGGCTGATCACTCTTCAGTTACTGGTATGTAAAGAACAATTGCTCCATTAATCCATTTCTCCAATTGAAAAAGCACACATCTTGAAAACGCGATATTTTCTAGTTGATGCAGATAAGCCTCAGTCAAGCCATACAACTGCTGAATCTGCAGCTACTTCTAGATCGACTGACCCAGCAGACAAATTTGTGAATGTGGTAAAGGAGGCCACTCGAGCTGAAATAGATAAACGAATTGCTGATTCTACCCATAGAATTTCCACAGATAGGCCTCGAAAATCTGCTGAAGGTGCTTCAAATGTGCTTCCGGGTGTTGTTTCGCCTCAACAGGCACAAGTCCGTCCTCTTCTTAGCTTGCTCGAGATGGAACCTCCTTCCCGGCATTTCTCTGGTCAACTAGATGTTCGCAATTTCACAGGGATTGAGAGACATGAGAATGTAGTGCCTTTGTTGCATACGTCAAATGATAAAAAAGTAAACGGTGAACTTGATTTCCTGATGGCAGAGTTTGCAGGTAATTCTCCATCTGTTGGTGACAGTTTGCGCATGTGACCTTGTTTTTGTGTTCAGCCGAGAATGATGTTTGGTCAATAGATTAAGGCATAACCTTTGATTGGCTATATGTTTAACTTCTACAAACACAAGTTGAGGGCGAGGCTGGGGTTTTCAGAAATCCTTTCATTGCATCAAAGTATCGAATAGCAGAACTTGGTGATGGAAGGATCGGTGAGGACCATATTTGTCGCATGGTACATACCAAAACAATTATGATTCAATACTTTATGTGGTCTATTTTCTAGCAGTCAACTCAATTTCTGGTAGCTGGTAGTGACCTATTTATTTGGGTAGATTCTTTTTTCTTGCATTCTGCGTGCTCACAGTCACATTGGGGTTCTTTATTATACTTCTGTAGATTCTATCTTCCTATAAATCTCCCACAACACTTCTTTTCACATGGTAGTTTCCTATTGTGGGCCTACTGTGCGTTTCATTTGACCAATTGTATTGATGCACCGTCATACTTTGCATAGAAGGTCCCACTTCTAGTGACTCTTAGGTGACATTTGGTATGAGGTCTAAAAGAAAGGGTAAGGGAATGAAAAATTGAAAAGTAATCATTCACTTTGTTCATGTTTGTTTACCACATTTTAGCATTCTCTTTCCCCTTCTCCTTCCCCCAAACTCCTTTACATCCATTCCTCCCACCCCCTAGGGTAACCCATTTCCTTTCCCTATTAATCCTTCAACCACCAACACTCACCCATCCTTACCACTACCAACCTCCACCCCCACCACCAACCACTACTACCATCTATCATCATTGCCACCCTACGATCGACGTTGCACCGGCGACCTTCCCCCAAGATCGTCTGCCACCTCTCTCTACCATAGAGAATGACGCCTTTTGAAGTCACCATAGTCGACCACCAGCAGTGGTGTTGTATGTGGTGGTGGTGGTGGTTAACAAGTGTGGCTCACAAGGGATGAAAGCATAAAGGAGATGCGGGTTGTATGGTGGTGCGCAGTTGTACGGCGGGTCCAAGTTCAGTATCGGCGGTGGGATGTCGATGTGGCAAGTGGTGGTGGTGGTTGATGGTGGTGTACGAGAATTTTGACGGGTACATGTGGGGTGGGTCCAAGTGCCGGCGTCAGGTGGCGTGTCGCCGCTTCATTAGTAGTTCAGCATCCGCGGTGGGATGTTGATGTGGCAGGTGGTGGTGGTTGATGGTGGTGTACGAGAATTTGGGTGGGTAAAATAATTCCCTTTCCCTGAGTTACCAAACAATAATGAAAATTCAGGGTAATCCTTTTCCTTTCCTTTCCCTTCCCTTTGATATACCAAAAGCCCCCTTGTCTCTTTGACGCAACTCTTATCCTCTTGAGACTTTTAAGCATACTTAACATGTTTGTCTGATACCTAATGATGGAATATGTTGTTTCCTTTTCACTGAACTCTCCATCCAATACATTGTGATGGAAATGTGAGGAAGTGTCCAGCTCTTCACTCTTCAGTGTCTTATTTGCCGAACTCCTTTGCTAAATGCTTATTTTGCTACCAATCAGTGGGTGTTTTCCCGATGTTGCTAATAATGATATGTTCACTACTATGATTATTTCTAATAGTAATTATCAGTTCTTTAAACTTTCAGCTAAGTTTTGAACTACATTACTTCGAGGTTCACTTTGGAAGCATACAGTGGATAATCTACATTTATCACGACACAATACGGTTCATTTACATCAGAACATGAAAATTTTCACAAAAATAGACATGTTTGTGACTCAATATCGTGTCGCATCTGTCACTTGCAGCTAAGTTGAAGTGATATAGGTTTTCAACCACTAGTACAACAACAACAACATTACCCCAGTGCCTCAATGGCTCCCGCAAATTGCGGGGTAGGGGGAGTCGGATGTACGCAGTCTTACCCTTGTGTTAACAACACAAAGAGACTGTTTCCGAATGACCCAAGATGAAAATTGCGTCCAAAACTACATTGAATGACTGGTACTCACAATAGAAAGAAATGCAGTCACGTTAGTGAGCCATTTTGTTTTCAACCACTAGTCTTGGATTAAAATTGAATATTCCATGCAGAGGTCTCCGTACGTGGAAGAGAAAATGGAAATTCTGAAACTCCAAGGTTGTCACAGAAAACAGCAATCAAGAAGCTGGGATCATTACCTGCTAACGACGGAGCTGCCTCTACGTCTGGCGTTGCGTCACAAACACCATCTGGTGTACTCTCTGGTTCAGGTGTTTTAAATGCTAGGGCAGGGAGTGCAGCGTCATCAGGGCTACTTTCTCATATGGTCTCATCTCTGAATGCTGATGTTTCTAGAGAGTATCTTGAAAAGGTGGCAGAGCTCCTTCTTGAGTTTGCCCTAGCAGATACAACAGTCAAGTCCTATATGTGTAGTCAAAGTTTGCTTACCCGTCTATTTCATATGTTCCACAGGGTTGAACCTCCTATTCTCTTGAAGGTACTTGCTTTTTATTACTTTCTTTGTTCCATTGGGTTGTATACGTTTTAGATGATAGGGCATAGGGATTCTGAAAAATGTGTCCAATCAAATGGAAAAAAGGAAGTAACTTACATTATTGTTATTGTTCTGCCCTATAATTGAGATAGTATCAATCAAGTTATATCTTCTTCCCGCTATTTTTAAATTATATTACCTTTGTCTCTTTCTTTTAGTTAGTCGGAGATTTGGCTTTTTTTTCCTCGCTTCCCTGTTTCCGAAAGAAGTTGTCTAGAATTCGTTACATAAGTATTTTTTGTAACTTTTGAGTTTTAATGGTTTTACTTGGTGTTGCAGTTGCTGAAGTGCATCAACCATTTGTCAACTGACCCTAACTGTCTCGAGAATCTTCAGAGGGCAGAGGCAATTAAACATCTCATCCCTAACCTTGAGCTGAAAGAAGGCCCTCTGATTTCACAAATTCATCATGAGGTGGGAGGCAAATGTTTGTATAATCAATTTTTAAATCTCACTTTCAGAGTTGTACATCTGTCATCATTCTTTTGAACAACCTGTCCATTGGTGAGGGCAAGGTTGCATAACTTTTGATGCTTTTGTGGAACAATATTGGTTTGAAATACTGGATTCTTGTCTACTTTGTGGTGAGATAAGATTTACAAATCACTGAGGTAATTAGATGTTTATATGAAATGGAACCACAAATAAAAAATACTCCTTACAAAACTATCTGTGGAAGAGAGTGTATGCTATGCTTGACATTTTGTAAACTTGTATTCCTTATGACGAGGTTTAGTTTCGTGGATATCTCTTTTTTTTTGTAAGGCTTTCTGGCTTTTGATAGAATTCTTCTGCTAAATAATTTTTTTGTGAAATTGTACTCTTCTTTTTACACTCCCTCCTAAATCTCAGCACCAACTCTTCCAGCCTGCTCCTTTGAAATGATGCTCTTGTAGTGATTTGTTGTGATCTTTAGACTTTTTATTTATTTTTTTAAAAAATTGAATTTTTTTTCCTCTTAGGTTCTCAATTCGCTGTTCAACCTCTGTAAAATAAATAAGAGACGACAAGAACAAGCAGCAGAAAATGGAATTATCCCACATCTGATGAATTTCATCATGGTAGATTCTCCTTTGAAACAATATGCATTGCCTTTGTTGTGTGACATGGCACATGCATCACGTAACTCAAGGGAGCAGTTACGAGCCCATGGTGGATTGGATGTATATCTGAGCTTGCTTGATGATGAACTTTGGTCTGTGACAGCATTAGATTCCATTGCAGTATGTCTTGCACATGACAATGACAACCGGAAAGTTGAACAATCGTTGCTTAAGAAGGACGCAGTTCAGAAGTTGGTTAAGTTTTTCGAAAACTGTCCCGACCAATATTTTGTGCACATCTTGGAGCCTTTTTTGAAAATTATCACGTAAGCTTCTGTTGTTGGTGTGCATTATGCGCGCATTTATTTTATATTGTAGCATCGTTATGAATGACTCGCTAAACTGCGTGCGCTTCGATGCATTATTCATTAGGGTTCATTCTCAAGCATCCTTTTTGTGCTTTCAAACACAAGGTAGGGTTGACCGCATTACCGCAACATGGGAGGGAGCTTCTGCAGGGCACTAGCTTAATATTGTTGTCTTTGGCATCTCTGTGAATAATATTGTATGGTGTCTCTCAAATTAGACATCCATGCCCCTAATTAAATTCTGAATTTAGTTCATAGTCAACATGACCTCGAAGCCTCAAAAGCTTTTGCCTATGGTAGGGCATGAGGTAGGACTTATACAACCATAGACACAGTATTTAATTTAATTGGGTACAATATTAAGCAGTCTTTTAGTGTTGAGAATTTGAAGTAGTGTTTAGGTTTAGACGGGTTTAGTAGTTTTGTTTTATCACCCCTGCTGACTTTTTGTAAATTTTTATTAGTCTATTTCCATCACTAATGCAGGAAATCACCACGAATAAACACTACGTTAGCTGTCAACGGATTAACTCCGTTGCTCATTGCGAAGCTCGATCATCGGGATGCTATAGCTCGGCTTAATTTGCTGAAGTTAATTAAGGTTAGGAACATCAACTTCCATTATACTTCTATGTGCCCGCGAATTGTTTGTTGTTGCTTTGGGATCGGCTTTTTATGTGCATTTATGCAAGTGAGGATGGAAATCCTAGACTCGCTCTACCTTGCAGGGTGGACTAAATTGGAATGTGTAGGATACAAGTACTACATGCTCAATCAGTTTTTTATCTTTTATCTGTAATTTGTATTACTGTTATGATATATGCTGGCTTTCAACCTAATAGAATTGGGCATTTAGCCTATTGGAAATTGTTTCTTGTGTTCCGTCATGGGTAATAGCCGTGATAGGCACTCTCTCCATTCACTCTTTTGATTACCTATTCATCTTAAGGTGTCTTAAGTCATTTGTTTACCTTTTCATTTTGTATAAACGTGAAGCATATAAATTACAAGCCTTTACATATCTTTGTAGTTTCACTCCACCTGCCCGCCACTTCACCACTGTTGATAATCCGAACGACCCAACCAACCTCTGGCACTGGTCCACTGTAGAAAGTATACCACTACCGCTATCGGAAAACAACACTACATATTGTTGTACAAAAGAGTTGAGTTATTGTAGTAGCAGTTAACACCATTTTATAAAGATTAGCAACACCGCATCTCCTAGTACTAAAGAGTAGAATATTTGCTGTAGTAGCTACTGCCATATTATATTTTGGGAATATGGTGTACTGCTGTATTTTAGGTTTTCTAAGTTGCACCCCTACTCATTTTATATTCTACGATGTACCCATGAACTTCCATACTTATTCTCAATCGTGACCACCTTTGATTTTCCATTAACTTTCTCCCTCATCAAACAACCTTTCTTCAACCTCTACTCCCATCCATTTACCTCGCATCACCTTCCTCTGTGAGAAACTGAGAAGTATTACTAATCACCTTTAACAGACACAAACTACTATTAAAACCTCATTTATAAAGCATGAAATGATAATGGAGGCTGTTTTAAGAATTATTGGATAGGTTTATACTTTACAGACTATTGGGTTGGATAAGGGGTAATTCGGGCGACTAATAGGTAAGTAAGTTAGGAATTGGAATGGTTAAAAAGTGATTTAATAGATAAGTAACAGAATAAGTTAATGGTGAATTGGAGACAATTAATAAGGTCCTGGTGTAGACTATAATGTGTAGAGTTAAGATACACCATAGAATTTCAATAGGTCTGGGTTACAGCTAGAAACCCGAAAAACTTGGGGGTACAACATAGAATTTCTCTTGTAATTTTTATCATCAGTTGGCTTGCTGCTACTATCAGTTACTGAACATGGGGGCAAAAGAGTATTTGTTGGTCATATCCAATGCTGAGAAATTTACACCCGGATGGACCGAGTAGCATGTATATTTTTTTTTTTCCATTTTCCCTTTGTGGCTCACTTTGTTATTTATCGCCCATTTAATTTCCCATGTAAAAAAATGTGGTTGTTTTGCGATTAATTAGATGCTGACTTTTGAATCTGCTGATATGGATGTATTTACTAGGCTGTGTATGAGCACCATCCACGGCCGAAGCAATTGATAGTGGAAAATGATCTGCCTCAAAAGCTCCAAAATCTAATAGAAGAGCGTAGAGATGGGCAGCGATCCGGCGGCGGTGGCGGCCAGGTCTTGGTTAAACAAATGGCTACTTCTTTGCTTAAGGCTCTCCATATCAACACAGTCCTGTAATTATTTAACCTTGTTTCCTATCTCTCTTTTTTTACCGTTTAAATGGTAGGTTTATCAGAGTGATATCACATTAGAAAAAGAAAAAATCGTTGAGGGTAGTGCTCTCTTAAAACTAGCATTGTGCTTTCGTATATAAGCTGGAAGTCGAATATGTTCTTGATTTTGCTTGTGACGGTCTGTGGCGCCGACAAATATGATGCATGTGTGCTGTGATGTAAGCCGGGATTGTGTAATTGTGTATATCAACCCCTGAGAAATAGTTTAGTAACTTGATTTAGCGTGTAAAACTTCCAAGTGTTGAACCACCTGGAGTAGGTGTGGCCGTGTGGGTACGAGGATTATGACGACTAGGTCCTGGACTTCTAAGAATGAGGGGTTATGGACTTGTGGCTTTGATTCCTTTCTTCGATATCGCTTTTTTTGGGAACTCTGAGGGGTCTTTGCCTAATTAAACCACTCGTGGACTTGCGGTGTTTCAGTATTTTTCTCAGTAAACATATATTGGTCCAAGTGTTGAACATGATGGACTTTTTCGTTTCTTTTTTCCCTTCAACAAACATCTTACCGTACTTCAGTTAAAAAAAAAAAAAAAAATTTTTAAAGTGCATACGGAGTTATGGTGCTCAAAACAAAGTTAAAAAAAAACGAGAAATTCCATCAAAGAAAAATACACAAATAACATTTCACGTTCTTACCGTAGGAACTGAGTGTACTAATCAAGGTAAGATGCAAATTTAATTTGCTATCATGATATCTAAATACTTTGATTTATACTCTGCATTTTAGTTAATGGTCAACAAATGATTTTTACAACCGAACAAATGATTACTAAAATATAGAAATAACGTAATAAAATAGGAGCAATTAGCATTGAGTACAATATCTATCGGGTTTAATTTATAGATTATTGGAGTATATATTTGTTTTAATTCTGAGTGGCATGACTACACATGAGGTTAAAGCTCAATATGAGTTGCAAATTTATAAAATTAAAATAAATATAGTAAAATCATGTAAATAAATATGTAATCAAATAAGGGGGTATTTGATTTATCAAACGAAAAGGGGATAGAATCATGAAAGGTCAAGGGGGGGGGGGGGGAATGAGATTACCCTATATTTAAGTTATTGTTAAAGCTCTATTTAACACGACACACCAGATAGCTTATTTGACCAAAATTTCAAATACTTGATTAACCGAAGGAAAATGAAATGGTGCCACTGATGATTAAATAGTTCTCCTGGTGATGAAACATTTAGCCTCTAATATAATTGGAATCATTCAATGGAATCTTGGCGTTGATATCTCCAGTAATAATTGTTTTAACAAAGGACTGAAAGGGAGATTGCTAATCGTTAAATGGTAAATATGTAATATCCCAAGTCTCATCCCTTTTCTTTTGTTAGATTAATGAGCATTTACTTAAATCAAAATTTACAACAATTGCACACAATTCAATCCGCCAGAGTTGCGATCATTCAAACAAACACCAGGAGAGTATGAGATACGGGTATGACACCATTACTATTGTCAAACAAACACTTGGGCATTTCCAAACTCGTACCACAAAAATTTGCATAAATAAATAACACGCAAACCATAATTGTTTCTCAGCTGAGCACAAATTAAAGACACTAATAATTAAAGATGAGATACACTGGATTAACCGCTAATGGTAACAAGCGGATGAGCAGTATACACTAATGACCGCCAAATTTGATACGATTTCGAGCTGCTTTCATATCAAAATGTCGTCTTCCTTCCTGCATTATTAACAGACACCATTTCAGATTTGAAGCCAAAACCAGGATTAACTATTAGAGAACGTGCAAGTACAAATAAAGTTACCTGTAAAGTTTGACCTTCCTCGACCCCTACCCCGACCACCATCTCTGCCACCTCTACCACTGAATCTGCCACCATCCCTGCCACCTCTGCCACTGAATCTACCACCACCGCTTCTTCCTCCACTTCTTCCACCTCCAAACCTACCCCCACCGCTACCACCAGCACTGTCACCTCTTGGTTTTGCTTCTTGCACATTCAAGCAAAAGCCACCACCGACATCAGAGCCATCCATCCCCAAAGCTTCTTTGAAACCATTACTGTCGGCAAAGTCCATGTAGGCCATCCTGCATCATCAGCCAAGGACATGTTAGGCCAATCAATATTCAAGATAGGCAATTACACCAAAAGAGACGATTTCAGATCCATACAATGAGAATAACGCATTCAACAAGGCTAATGTGTGGGATGTGGCCAGTCAAAATTTAATGATAATCGTCACCAACATTATGAAATTGGTTTCTAGCTAAAAGGGTGCCAAGAGAATTCTTAAAAATATACAAGGAGTCACCTCAAGGAGTAAAGTGGAGTTACATAAATTATTTTTTCAAAATCGTCTCATGGACAAATTCGTGTCTGAATAAAAACCCACCCTTCATATATGGATCAACCTCATGATAATCGTATTATGAGACTGCCTCCTTATATGAAAAAACTGCACAAGAAAATGCTAACGACACGAAAATGATAGTAGGTAATGGTAATGTGGCTTGATCTGGAAAAAAGAACAAGAGCAAAATAGTCTACAATCCAAGAAAAGCTTGGCAAAAAATCTAACAATATAAGATCAAACATTATGAAATGCATACCCCTTAACACCGCCACTATCAAAGTCTTTTGGGATAGATACCCTTGTGATTTCTCCGCAAGATCCAAAATGTTCTTGCAAAGCACTCCTAATCTGAAGCACCACAACAATAATCAATTTCTGTCACAAAGATTTTGACAAAATGAATATGGAACACGCATTTGTAAGTTACCTCATCCTCTCCCTGAGAAGTATCAAACCCTCTCACGAACACTGTTTGGCCTTGGGCTCTCCCGTTGTTCTCTCTACATAATAAATACAGATTCTTAATATAAAAATTTCACAAGTTTTTTAAGGCAGACAGAAAAAATGCATCATTGTGTGGCATTACCTGCTTTGCAGAGCACTTCTGTCTCCTTTCTCACGTGCTAAGTCAAGTCTCACAGGACGATTCAACAATGGATGATCATGCAACTCCAAAGCCTGCAAAATAGAGCAGTTTAGCCCAAGTTCTTGCTAAAAAAAGACTATTGTAGAACAGAGCTAACATAGTATAACAAGAAGGGAAGCAATTGACTGCAAACAGGACAAGAATTGCTCGATTGTGAAGCAAAAAATAAAAAAATAAGATTACCTTTTGTGCTGCTTCAGTTGTGGCAAAGTCGACATGGCCAAAACCCCTAAACTGGCCCTCTGAGTTTGATGCAAACCTAACATCAACAATCTCGCCAACATCTTTGAAAAATTCACGCCTGAGATAATTACTCAACAGTTAGGACCAAATTAAGTAATCTCTACTTAAAACGGATACCAACTCCAGTAACATGTAATACATACACATCAGACTCCTCCACGGAGAAGGCAAGATTTGCAACGAATAGGGTCTTTGACCCAGTAGCTTCTGAAGTCGCCGGAGTTTTGGGCTGGAAACAAAATCAGCAGAGAAAATCAACAAATAATATTGCAAAATGGTCTCAAGAACAAAAGGTGCACCCAATAACACGAGAAGACACATACTGTTTTCTGAATTGTTGAAGCAGCATCAACCATTTTTGCATCTGCACCCTGTAAAGCAATAGAGAATTTTCAAAACTCGTCTCCTATGATAGTCTAAGCCAATTTAATACCAATATCTTCACAAAAGATTTACAGTAAATAATTGTTATGTGATACAAACTCATTTCAGATAATAAAAACAACAGCCACTTAATCCTTTTAGCTACCCAGCCCTCGTCAAAATACAGCAACATTACCAAGTGTCTTACAAGTATCCGGATCAATGCGAGGTAAGGAGTTTCGTATGTACACAAACTTCAATTGTAACCTGAATTGCATTGACCGACCGTCACTCACAAAACCAAAAGCGCACAAAGCTCTAATCCCTATTTAAAATAAAGGAACTGATAAAACTTTTTAACATCGAACACAAATTGTGAATAATGCTCCTATATGGTCCAAGTGAGCAACACAAATTAGGCAATACCTTCTTCTTTGGAGTCTTGAGTTCCTCTTCATCGCTCTCATCTCCATCAGATGACTCATCCTGCAGATGTAGTCACATAGCAAGAACACCAGGACGATTAAGGTATTGGACACCAAAAATTAGAACAGAAGAAGACTCAGCATAACGAGCCATAGCCAACAATCACCACGTGAGCTAAGCCCTTCAACTTTTTGACAATTAAGGTTGGACAGCGAAAACTAAACAGAAGAGGATATGACCATACAATATAGTTACATCAAAAATACAACACCAATTTATAAACAAGCACATGTGCCAAATTTTTATGACTGCCAAATAGAGAACCAAAAACAAAGACAATCACAAACTCACATCTTCATCCGCGCTGCCCTCCCCAGAGTCGGAAGAATCATTTAATTCAGCTGGTTTACTATTAACCTTCTTAGGTTGAGCAGCAACCTCCTCTTCCTATTAAATTTTGCAACCAATAAAATCAGGCCTTTATCACAAGTAACACCACTACTACATGGTATAGAGAAGAAGGGGAAAAAAAAAAAAAAAAAAAGGCCCTATGTTCAGAGTTATTTTATCAACAAAACCAACTTCTACCTTTATTTTGCAATGTCTTTTCATTTAAATAAGGTTTGAATGCATGAATCAAGAAAATTAATTTATTTCTTACATCGTCATCATCAGAATCACTATCTGAGGCTTCAGAGGAATCTGAGGTGGAGCCGTTCTTCACCACAAGAGGAGCTTTTTTTGCAACTGGCTTATCCTGTAAATAATTGTTCCAAATGGTTACACCTTCATAACAACTGTTATTTGAAGCAAGTACACAGCACTTTCAATATTTGAATGTAGGAGATGGGACAAGACGAATTTATTACATACATCACTAATATCAGAATCACTTCCTGAAGCATCTGAGTCTGAGCTAGTATCCTTTTTGGAATTATTTTTAGCAGGAGTTGGCGTCTTCTTTGCAACAACCTGCAGAAGTAAAGAATGTGATCAGCAATTCAGCTAAAACTCTAATGAGAACTGCTAAGATCATTTGGTAGTTTTTGGCGACAAAATAGAAGCTTAACCTAGCATAAACCAAAAGAATAAACTAGAGGTACATGTCTTGCAAAGACAACTAAATCTAACATACAAACCCCAATTACTAAACTACGAGGATTTTTAAAAGCCACTGCATTAACACTTAGGGATTAGGGCTATGTAGTGATACTAATACAACCCCTAATACTCAATTAATTGCCAAACACAATGCATAAGTCATCCCCACATAACTATAATAATGAGATAATGCAAAGATTGAATTTACACCTTTGAGATGTTGAAACTCAAGTCAGCTTAAACTACAGATACGACGAAAACCATTCACATTCTTTTACATGTCTCAAGAATTTATTTCTTATGTGTAGCTCATAAGTCATAACTAAGTCACAAAAACTTGAAACAGAAGCAAGTACTATTTCCAAAATTCTACCTTGGGTTCAATTTCAGAATCAGAGTCATCAGACTCCTCGTCTTCGCTACTGCTAGCTACTTTCTTAGGCAGCTTTTTCTCTACCTTTTGCTTCGCTACGACAGTCTCATCTCTCTCCACCTTCTGTTTCTTCGCACTCACTGCTTTCGCCACCTTATTCTCAACACCTCTCTTACCTTAACATCATTAAATCGAACGGAATCAAACAAAAATATTACACTACATTTCAGAGACCATACAGCATATACAATGCAAATAACAAACAAAAACAATTTACACTAAATCCCAAAAAGCGGTAAGCATAAAGATACAGCTACCAATGACAACAAAACCCCGAAAACTTAAAACCCTTACCCCCATGGCGTATGAGCTTTTTGAAATTTTTAATTAATTTATTTCAATTGTAAAATCCTTACTCCGCCACTGCATACAGCTCATTACATCAACAGCAAGCTTATACAAAGCCTAAACAAATAACAAAGTTACCTTTTTTACCAGATTGAACAACAGCAGTAGCAGCAGCAGGAGCTGCAGCAACCTGCATACAACAATAACATATAAAGATTACAACTTACAAACAGAAGAATTAGAAGAAAACCCAGAAGAAGAAAAGAGAGAAAAATGGAGAAAGGTACAAACTTTAGTAGCAGATTTCTTGGCCATTGCTGTTGAAGGGAAGGGAGGCAATAG
>JAOWBH010167179.1:0-10859 GCA_028566215.1 Silene coronaria
AATTGTTTTCGTTTAATCCTTTTCGACTTAAATCGTTGATAGTTAATATTAATCAGTTTTCGTCATTAAAATCAATTTCGGGTTTTAGAGCTTCGATATTCAATATCGAATCTCTTGAATTCGTTCATGGTACATATTTACAACTCGTTTTGTCCTTTAATCTGAACTTTAACCTTCTTAATCGAGTTTTGGTTCGTAATTTGTGTAATTCGAGTCCTTATTCAATTTTGTTCTTTTAATTCCGATCTTTATCACTTATAATCCACGTTTAGGAGTCTTGTAATTATCCTCATGCTTAAAATTGATTAAATCACTTCCTTTGAGTTTTAGATGCCAATCAATCGATTAAATTCACCCAATGAACATAACGATTTGCGATTCTGACTTTCAGACAGAATCCAGCTCGAGAACAGACGCAACGAGGGATGCGCCTCTTCCAGAGGACGCATCATCTGCCGCGCCTGTTCTAGGCTGGCTTCTACCTCTGATCTCTGTTCGCCTGATTCAATTTGTATAATTTCCATTAATTGACTATTATTCCTTATTATCACCTTCTAACCTATCTAATTTACTTATTTCCTTAATTTATTTTATTTCTTAATTTATTTTATTTCCATATTTCGTCTATTTCCATATTTATTCTATTTCCCAATTTTCATTCATTTCCTAATTCATTTTATTTCCTTATTTTTCCTTATTTCTTTTCTTTTTTTTTTCTTTTCTATTATTTCTTTTATTCTATTCTTTTCTTTCTTTTAAAACTACTATTGAGCATCCTCGTGACGTGAATTCATTTATTCATTTGTAATATATCTTGTATCATGTTATGTATTGTTTGCCATTCACATGCAAAGAATGTAAATTTCTAATTCGACTTCTAATCTTTATTTGTATAAATCCATTGACATAGTAACTACTTTCACATGTTAAAATAATGTTTGTCGTATTGCATGCATTTAATCAATAATATATCAAGTATAAGCGATGTTCCCAATCATTAGTAGAGGCTTCTATCGAGGCGGGCGGGATTAGGTGTTTGATTAAAGAGCTTCCTAATACATACCCTCACCCCTTACTTGGAATCTCTGTGAACATCCGTGTTCGCGGGCATTACGAGAGTCATTCTAGACTACTTTGTGTCTTGACATGACATGAAGTATTCGAACGATTCCAATTTTCCACAAAAATTGGTGGCGACTCCTCAAATAAAGGCTTGTTCAACCTTTCACTGGTTTCAAAGCCTTTCAAATTGGTTACAACCCATGACGTGCTTTGTTCGTAAAGTTCAGTGGGGACAAGGGCCGCCGCTTTATCGCGAGATACCGAATGCGCGAGTGTGCGCGGTGCGGGTGGCTTGGTCCACAGTTTGGCGACTCCGACCAATCGTCCCGTCTCGATGGCCTGTGGTGAAACTTGAACAAGGTTGGGAAAATAGTTAATCCAGGACAATTGTTGATTTCAATTATTCGATCTTCTTAGATCGTTTTATTTCGCCTTCCTAGGCTTTTAACCTACCCTATCCGACCAATCGTCCCGTTTCGATGGCACAAATTCTTATTTGTTCCTAGTAGATGGATATCGATTGATGTCAACAACACCATGATGCTTACTCACGTTTGTATCAAGAGCTTTTACTACTCGCACGAATGGAACTAGGAACCGACTTTACTCATGTTTAGTTCGGACCTCTCCACAGGCCGGGGTTTAATTGCTTGGCGTGGCACCACCCTTATAAACCAAAACCCGTAACTATCAAATTGCATACCGTTATAATTCCTATTCGAATGTATACATGCTATGTGTTTTCTGAGTCAGTCACATGTCTTAATATATCACATTTGGAAACCGAATATTGTCAAAATTTTCTGTAAAACCAAATAATATCCAATAAATTGTAAATAAATATCCTTTTCAAATTTTCAATACAATCCAAATTTCTTATTTAAAAAAAAAAACAAAAAATCAAAAAAAGAATCTTCAAAAATATAAATTTTCGAAAATTCTAAATGTAAAACGTTTTCTATGTAAAACAAAATTCAATTTTCAAAATGTACAATTTGTAAAATGGATTGGATCTATTTAGTTCAAATCCAATTAGGTTGAGTTCGAGTCAAAACTCCGCCGGGTTATAAACTCGTCTTCTCTTACATTTTGGGTCGTCAAAATCCTAGTCGGTTGATAGGCGTTACGCCGTCTTTTTGAACTCCCACGTCTAATCACCTCGAGTCACACATTTCAAGTCAAGTCTTTTCTAACATCGTCTTCGCAAAAACTTTCTTATAACACGCTCCGAGTGCATACACGTACCCAAGCCTAGAATCATGTCCGTCTTAAATACATGTGTTGTCCAACGGCGTTACGCCATCATTGGACCCATCAAACCCGTTAATAAAGTCTTTTTTCTAAACGTCACACCGTCAAAGTCAACACTCGATTCTAAAGTCAAAGTCAAATACCGTGAGTTCAAATACGAGAAGTCAATCATGACATTTCAATAACTCACATTACAAGTATAGTTATCGTGTCTAGTTCTCGTGTGTGTTCCTTCCTGTACTCTTTGTTCGTTGCCTGAGTTTGCGTGATCCCATGCTAAATCGAGTTGTAATGCGCGTCATTTCTATCGAGTAGGAATCCTTCAAGTTCAGTTGATCATCAACAAAGTCACGAAGCATCTTAAGCCACCACCACCATTTCTCTTCAAGAGGTTTATGCCATGTTCTTATAATTTCAAGCTACGAACCTACGACTTCAAACTACGATTGGAGATTTGAGCATTCACGTCCTCACTCTAGAAAATGGGATGGCAAAAAAGAACACTTCACTTGGAGAAACCACTAGTTCAAAGCCTACCTCTTACAATACCCGTCGTCCTAGGAAGCCAAGAGTATTTGAAAAGAAACCCGGGAAACACCAAAGAGTGTTATTTGATTTAGGTATGACTTATGCCGAATTTTTTAAAATACTATCTGCCCAAGACAAGCTACACCTGATATGTCCGACTCCGGATCCACCTCTAGAGAAACAAGTGAGCCTTTGGAAGGGCAATTCATATTATCAATACCACCAAGGTAGAGGCCATGATATAAATAAATGCCTTTGTCTAAAGCATATCATCCAAGATATGATTGAGAGTGGCAAGATTCCATTACCTCCATCTATCGAACAAACCAAGAAGGTTTACCCTCTTGGGTCCACCATCGTTGGTCAAGATCAAGAGCCATCTTTAGATTGTTCCCATCTCCCCGCTTCTCTTAACAATGATGAAATCAACGTGATCAAAGAAGATGGTATCCAAAGCGGAATGCTCATGCTTTCTGTTGCCATCAACAGTTCATTTTCCAAGCTAGAAGGATCTATCAACGAATCAACACCCGACTTTCCAACATGGAGAGTAAGTTTACCACACTTCAACATCAACTTGACGAAATAAGTTAAAAGGTCGACGCGCGACTTTCCAAGAAGGAGGGTGTCCAAACAAATCCTTTAACAGGCAATTTCAACGAGGAGGCAACAAAAGATGGACATTTCAACCTAAGTTATTCCCATGCTACACACCCTTCCTATCCACGAATCAAAATTATCAAAGGTAGCCTCATGGATCCTTCGCAAAAGAAACCTAAGAATCCACCAAGGTCATTTACCAATCTAGGCATATCTTATGCCTTAACCTTGAGCAAATTAACCTCTCGAGGTCTCCTCCAACCAATCGGTCCGACTCCTGATCCAACGCTAGAAAAGAAAACCAGGTTTTGGGATGGCAATTCATATTGTCAATATCATCAAAGCAAAGGGAATGATATCGAGAATTGCTACAAACTCAGACATGACATATAAGAGAGAATTGAAGATGGGAAGATTTCTGTCTCGCTCCTAACTAGTTCAGAAACAGAAACTGGGCAGCCTCAAAGATCATTCACCCATCAAGATGATGAACATTTCGCCAATCATTTGGTGAAAAGAAGGAAAACCGATTCAAAAATATCCGATCAGTCAGAATAAGTGTTAACAGTTGCAAATATTATTAATTGCCTTCACTTAAATTATACTTCTTGCTTGAAAAGTGACATCAAAACCCTCGAAGATTTATCAAAAGAGATTCTTCGTGTCGGTGAAATCATTCAAGAAGGTTCATCTTCCACACCAACTCCTAGTAAGCAAGCTATCCACATTACTGATGTAAAATTTGTGGAACCTTCGCCGAAGAGGACCACGCATCCGCCAAGGACATTATCAAACTTAGGCATGACCTATGCCAATGCCTTTAGAAGACTCGTTTCCAAAGGATTAATCCGGCCGATGGGTCCAACTTCGGACTCTAGTCCAGAAAAGAGAGGTCATTTTTCGGACGGTTCTCAATATTGTCTTTTCCATAAAAGGCGTGGACAAGACACTATAAAGTGTTACAAGCTCAAGTATACCATCCAATATATGCTCGATTATGGCAAGATATCTTTATCAAACCTAGATTCTTTATGAGAGAAGAATGACCATAATGGGTGTCTTACTCTTCGAAAACAGGAGAGTCTCCTAGACTACTCTCCAGTTATCATGCCGAACAATGAGGACAAGGTGTCAAATGGATGAATGCTCAAAGAAAAATGTCAAAACCAATTGGTGGAAGATAAAATGTTCAAGCATGGGCCGATGATTACGAGTTTGGATCTATGATCGAGTCAGAGTCCGAGTCTTAGGCTTTCTATCTGACAATTACTCTAGTGTATTTTTTTTGTTTCCATTTCCATTCCTTGTGGCAATCAGGGGGCTATCCTATGAGTCGCACGTTATTCTCGAGTCTATGTTCTGTCTCATTAATCATTTCAATAAAATACAATTTTCAATTCACATAATATTCTTCCTTTCTTTACCTTTTTCTGTGACAATGAGAATTGATTTGAGACATTTTAAAACGACAAAATATGCCAAGTCACTGTGAGTACACTTTAGTGATATGTTCTGAGTTGTAGAGGATCCAAAACTTCGTGTCCATTTCTTTACCTATTCCAGTCTGACAATAGAAACCTTTTACTATAACCCATTTTGGACGAGCACATCTCAATGAAATTCTAGGACGAATCCAAACCATCTCGTTGTTAATGGTCCATGACGGAAGGCAAGTCCATTCCCTACAATAAATCACCCCATCTCACGAAGATAAAAGATCGAACCATCTCACATAAGAGGTATTAGTTAGACACATATCAATAATCAAAGACCAAATGTTACACGTGGTTCAATACTTCGAAGCTTCTGGAATAGGATCCATTAGATTGGAGCTCCACAACGGTTGTGAGTTCAATCGTGACCAGGAGTATGAGTAAAGGACTACCCATAGTTGTTCATCAAACACTGACAAGTCGCAAAGGTGCCAAATGGCGCGCCAATTAAAGATCAAAATTATATTCAAAAGACAACTTGGTCGAAGTCCAAAACAATTGATGCGTGTCGTCTCCGCAGTCAAAATTAAATTTATAAATCACTCATGAACTCTAACTAACTAATAGTCGGGTAAGTAAGGGTCGAATCCACAGGGACTACTTTTTTATTATGTAAGACTGTTATTATTAAATAGTATATGAAAAATAAAAAAAATAAACTAAGATTCAGAATAAGATCGATTAATATTAATTACTAATGATCCTAAAATTTAAACGAAATAAAGTTTGAACCATTGGAAATTAAATTAGAAAAATGCTAAAAGGATTGAAATTAAACCCTCTAGTATTGATTACTAGAGATTTAAAATCAAAAGATTTAATTAAACAGATCTAAATCATCTAATATTGAATTATTAGAGATCTAAAATCTAATTAATCCAGTAAAAGATTTGAACCTTTGGAAAATATTGGAAAATAAAATAAAAGAAGAAAACTGATCTTCCTTGGATCTAGAAAGATCCTCGGATTAAAAAGGAATTATGGACGCAAATCAGGAAGAAAGGAGAAGATGATCAGTAGATCAGGCAACCTCAGAAGAGGCGCAGCAGAAGCTACGACCCTTCTAAAGGGAGTATTTACTGATGCGTTTTCTAAAGACGCTGGATCAGGTCTGTTTGCTTAATTCGGGTTTAAAGCTTGATTTTATTAAAGGTTAAAGATTGCTTCGGGACTAATATAATGTACAAACGTAAATAAAATAGAAAAATAATAAAATAAGATTAAAGAGAAGAGAGATTTACTAAAATGTCAATTTAGTGGTAACTCGACTCGAATTAATGTGTATGAAGATGCCCTTGATTTAACAAAGAAAAAAAACAAGATGTTTAAATATCAATTAATGTCGGTGTGTAGTGGTCAAACTGGTCGGACATGCAAAATGTGGCGGGTACCCAAAAGGATTTGGGCTAACGTGGTTGAGTAGATCAAGCACGTTGTTGTCGGTAGCAAAAGCATGTGGTCTTAGAATGCAAAGGGATAAGAGAAGGGCGGACACTCGCGTGGAGATTATGAGGTGAAAGCCTCTATTAATACTAATCACGAGGTAAGATTTTAGGAAAAATATCCGGCGAAAATAAGGAAAGAAATAAAAGAGAAACACATCGACTTTGATTCTGTCCCTGAGAAACACCCTGGAGAAGAGGCGTAGCAGTTGGTGTGTCCCCTTGAAGAGGCGCACCAGTTACTGCGTCCTCTCTTAAGCGGTTTTCCGCGCAGTTGTCGTATTTTAGGCATAACTTTTTCTACAAGAGAGATCTAGAACTTTCCCTCAAATAGCCCGGACCCAAAAAATTCTTTATTGTGTTGTAAAATGGGTTTAAACATCAAGTTGGTTTATTTATCTAAAATGAAATGCACATTTTAACTCCAGACTCTGAATTGACTTTAATTACTGCCAAAACGACCGTAATGGCACGTAGATAAAATCGCGACGTATGCTAAACATGCGGCCCAATCATCACTGGGTGTTTCTTGGATGGTGCATAAATGAAGTATCTATATGAGTTCATCCAAGTTGTTATCCTTCTGGTGTTCCCAGGCTAGAATCTCCTTCTCTAGGTTTCTATGCTTACAAAATGCACAAAATGTCTCCTAGGCTCTCATGCCTGAACCATGCAGTGTAACCCGTTTGGATTCCCAAATCTTTGGGCTCTTATGCCCAAAATCACAATGCAACCTATCTTTTATGTTCCCATACCTTTTGGTTCTCATACCTACCCTCTGGGTTCCCATACCATCTTGAAGTTTTGGATTCCCACTCCTTTTGGTTCTTATGCCGCAACTAGTCCTTTGGCTCATATACCCTAACTTTTAGGTTCGTACACCTAGCCAAGAGTTCATACACTTCTATCTCCTGGATTACAATCCTTAAGGATCAAATTCCCTTAGAATTTCTAAACTCCAAACCTTGGGTACCCTTTAGGTAGAACTTATATTTAGCCTTCTTTTCGTCGATGTTTTCCTCTAGGGCCCATACCCTATGCACAAATCCTTACTCATCTTTTAGGTCTTACCCTCAGCTCCTATGCACCTTTGGAAACATCTCAGGAAAGAAGTCTTGGGTGTGGTTTCTCTTTAGGAACGATGAGCTTCCTTACATAATTTAATGGACACTAAACGACCCTCCTCGATAGTCGACAGACTCTAAACTGTTTCCGACGACATGTCCTTGGCTCAGTCTCCTTAAGTCGTCTCGCGTCGCCATAGTTTTCAGGTTGTAATCTTCGATTGACCTGAGGGCTATATTTTGACTTTCTCCTTGTTCAAGCCTCAGTCAAAGTGGGGGCTCTGTAGATTCCTCATTTCAGCACCTCTCGCCAAACACTCAGTGATGATTGGGCCGCGTGTTTTGCATGTATTGCGATTTTATGACATTTAATAAAACAGTTATCAAGTGATTGCTCAAACACTGGTGTCAACCCCTTGGTTGTCATCTACGTGCCAATACGGACGTTTTTGCAGAAATTAGAGTCAATTCAGAGTTCGGAGTCAAAATGTGCATTTAATTTTAGATAAATAAACCAACCCGATGTCTAGGCCCATTTTACAACATGATAACGAAGTTTTTGGATCTGGTCTATTTGATGGAAAGTTCTAGATATTTCTTTTAGCATTCCAACGCCACCAATATCACGTTAATCCGAGTCTTTTAAAGAAAGTTATGCCCTAAATACGACAATTGCGCCGGAAACCGCCCGAGAGAGGACGCAGTATGTGGTGCGCCTCTTCAAGGGGACGCACCAACTGTTGCACCTCTTACCCAGTGTGTTTCTCAGGGCCAAAATCAAAGTCGGCGTGTTTCTCTCTTATTTCTTTCCTTATTTTTGCCGGATCTTTTTCCTAAACTCTTACATCGTGATTAGTATAAATAGAGGCCTTCATACCTCATATTCTTCGCGCGAGTGTCAGCCCCTTCTCTTCTCTCTCTTTGCATTCTAAGACAACGTGCTTTTGCTACCGACAACAACATGCTTGATCTAATCAACTACGTTAGCCAAATCCTTTTGGTTACCCGTCTCGTTTTGCATGACCGACCAATTTGACCACTACACACCAATATTAAGCAAACTTGTTCTTCCTTGTTAATTCAAGGGCATCTTCACGCATTAAATCGAGTCGAGTTACTACTAAATTGACGTTTTAGTTAAATCTTGTTTCGCTAACATGTAAGTCTGAGTGTGTAAATCCCATCTTTAATCTCGTAGTTTTATCGTTGTATTTATTTTTATTAGCTTATGTCGTATTAATGCCAATACGATAGTTTTATTTCATAAAATTCAAGTTTTAAACCTTTTCTTATTGAAGCAGCCTAGATCTAACGATTAGAGAAAACGCAGTGTCTGATGCGCCTTCTTGAGGGGTCGCACCATCTGTTGCGCCTTTTTTAGAGGCTGCCTTCAGCTGCTCTGTTTTCTCTTCTTCTCGGATTTGCCACTTTTTTCTTTTCTTTTCTTTTCTTTTCATTTCTTTCTTAATCGATTTACAACTTCTTCATTAGTTTTCATCAAGTTTAGTTTTATCCTTTTAATTTATTTTAATTATTTTATTAAACCTTTTATTCTTGAGTCGGTTTAAATCGCTAATCCTTCATATTAGTGGGTTTCTCCCGTTTCTCATCATCAAATACGTGTTAAGAGGCTTGATAATCAATATTTATTTTTCAAATCGCAACTTTGTAAATTTGTTTCCGATTTGTTTTAATTCAAGTCCATAATCTTTCTAAACTGTCAAGTCATCTCATAATCGTTAGTAATCAATATTAATGGGTTTTGAGAAGGTTTTGAACATAAGATCCATCTTTAACTTTCATCCTTCGAGTTTCAATCATAAACTTATAAATTAAAATAACTTTCATAATTAATCAACCCTAAATATACAGACGGATCTGACTTTACAGTCAGAACCTGCCCAAGAGCAGACCCATGATGTGCTGCACCTCTTCCAGAGGACGCACTTCCTGCTGCGCCTACTCTTAGTCGGTTTCTGCCTATGATCTCTTTTCTTCTTCGACCTAGTATACATTAATTACTATTAATCGACTATTATTACTATTATCACCTAATTAACTATATTATTAGTCATTTTATTTTATTTTATGTTGTCCCTTTTACCTTTTATTTCCATTTTTCAATCTTTCCTTATTTCATTTATTTCCATATTTCAATCTTTCCTAATTTCAATCTTCCTAATTTCATTATTTCTTAATTTCATTATTTTTTAATTTCTGTATTTTTTAATTTCATTATTTATTTCCTTTCCTTTCCTTTTACTTCCTTATTCTATTTATTTCCTTATTTTATTCCATTTATTTCTTTTCTTTTCTTTTATTCTTTTCAAATCCCGTTTTCGGCATTTATATGATATATAATCGTTATGTGCATAGTATGTTTATGATTTATTCATCTTGTATATATTTCATATGTAAAGAATTTTAATTTCCAATTGCGACTTTTAATTCTTATTTGTATAAATCCACCGATGTAGTTAATGTATAATTCACATGTTAATCCAATGTTTGTTGAACCGCATGCATTTAACCAACAATATATCGAGTATAAACTATGTTCTCAATCATTAGTTGAGGCCTCTATCGAGGCGGACGGGATTAGGTGTTCGATTAAAGAGCTTCCTAATAAGTACCCTCACCTCTTACTTGGAATCTCTGTGAACATCCATGTTCGCGGGCATTACGAGAGTCATTCTAGACATAAAATGCAAAGGGTGACGAATTCTTGGTGTTCATGTCACTGCTTTTTGTCTTGACATGGCGACTCCACAAATACAGGCTTGTTCAACCTTTTACTGGTTTCAAAGCCTTGGAAATCGATTACAACCCATGATGTGCTTTGCTCGCATAGTTCTGTGGGGATAAGTGCCGCCGCATTAAAGTTTGAACGAATTCCGAACGTGCAGTGCGGTTGGCTTCGTCCACAGTTTGGTGACTCCGCTAGGGAAGATACGTTAGACATAGTCTGACATGACCCATGGTGAAACTTGAACAAGCTTGGAAAAATTGTTAATACAAGGCAATTGTTGATTGCATTACTCGATCTTCTTAGATCGTTCTATTTCGCCTTCCTAGGCTTTTAACCAATCCTATCCGACCAATTGTCCCGTCTCGATGGTGCAAATTCTTATTTGTTCCTATTAGATGGATAACGATTGATGTAGTTTAGCTAAAAATCAAACAAAACACCTTAGACTAACCTTTGACCAAGTCTTAAAAGCACGTGGTATTACAGACTATCCTAGCTATTTTTTCTTGATATTTATCAGACTCATTTCTTAGTCATTTTTCTCTTGCCTTCACTACTTGTAGTTTAGCTAAAAATCAAACAAAACCCAATTTGTTACTTAGACAGACTTAGATTTAGTGAATAGAATACTTATTAGTCTCCATGTGGATACGATTCCGACTTCCTTTAC
>JAOWBH010167190.1:0-10858 GCA_028566215.1 Silene coronaria
TCGAGTATTAATGACATTCCCAATCATTAGTAGAGGCCGCTATCGAGGCGGGCGGGACTAGGTGTTCGATTAAAGAGCTTCATAATACGTACCCTCACCCCTTACTTGGAGTCTCTGTGAACATCCGTATTTGCGGGCATTACAAGAGTCATTCCAGACATAAAATGCTAAGGGTGACGAATTCTTGGTGTCTATGTCACTACTTCGTGTCTTGACAAGGCATAAATTATTCGAACGGTTCCAATATTCCTCAAAAATTGGCGGTGACTCCAAAAATGCAGGCTTGTTCAACCTTTCGCTAGTTTCAAAGCCTTTTAAATCCGTTACAACCCATGACGTACTTTGTTTACAAAGTTCCGTAGGGATAAGTGCCGCTGCTTTAAAGACTATTCGGACGCGCGAGTGGCTTGGTCCACAGTTTGGCGACTCCACTGGGGATGATACGTTTAACTTAGTCTGGCATGACCCGTTGTGAAACTTGAACAAGGTTGGGAAAATAGTTAATATAAGATAATTGTTGGTTCTCATTACTCGATCTTCCTAGATCGTTTTATCTCGTCTTCATAGGCTTTTAACCCACCCTATTCGACCAATTATCCCGTCTCGATGTTGCAAATTCTTATTTGTTCCTTGTATATGGATAGCAATTGACGTCAACCACACCACGATGCTTACTCATGTTTGTATCAAGAGCTTTTACTACTCGCGAGAATGGAACTAGGAATTGACCTTACTCATGTTTTGTTCAAACCTCTCCACAGACCGGAGTTTAGTTGCTTGGTGTGGCAGCCACCTTTATAAACCAAAATCCGTAAATATCATTTTGCATACCATTATAATGCTTGTTCGTATGTATACGTGCTATGTGATTTCCGAGTCCTATTTCTACCACCTTTAATAATTGTTTGTAATTAAGCACTTAAAATTCGAGTCTTTAGTTAAGTATCCTTCTCTAGGGTTCGACCCGTACTTGCATCTTACTACTCTTATAATTAGTTTAGAGTCGAGTTCGGTATAAATTGTTAATTTGATAGCGGTAATTAGTAGTATTAACTCGAAAGATGTTAGAGAGATCGAGTCAAGGGAGGAAGTTAGGGAGGACAATGTCGAAAAATGGTGTCTAATTGTCGACGTTATTTAGTAATTTGTCGACGTTAATTAGCACGCCTCAAAACATGTTGGACTAGCCACAAGATAAGCCCATATGTGGGCTCTAAACATATGTCAGAGCTTCTTTGGGCCTAGTCCCAGGCTTCTCGTCTAAACTTCTTGGCCCAAGTTCAGAAATATATTCGGGGGGTTTAAATTGGATCATCTATTTTAAAACGGACACATCTATCTTAAATAAGAATTTGTAAATTAACGATGCACAAAACCAGTTTCTTAACTACACGTAACTTTTGTAGTTAGCAATGTGATGTGATTGTTATTAAGAAATGGCAGTGAACAAATGGTAGTCATTTAAAACTATAGAGTTTATGACTTAGAAAAATAAGTAGCTGACAAAAAGGCAGGCCCCTGCGTGCTGCCATTTGTAAATGATGCACACTTTTCCTTAATAGTTTTCCTCGTTGTACAACTTCAACTTATTGTATTATTATTACTACTCCTCTAAATTCCAACCAAATCACCATTTTTTCTGCATTTTTTGATCAATAATAACTGTCAGATTGTACTTCACTGCTGCGAGTGTGAGTGATGAATTCATTGGCAGTTGGGTCAGTTGCTGTTCAAGTTCCTTCACTCAGATATGGTATTGAAATTAATTCTAAAAGTTTGAGCTTTTTTAAGATGTATGATTGATTGACAGTTTGATACATAAGTTTGATTGTTGTTTGACTGTTTAGATTTTATGTTTACTGTTTTTGGGGATGTGGGTCTATTTTCAATCATGCATGTTGTATTGCTGTTTGTCTGATTAATTCAATTTCACATTGATTAAATACTGTTACTATTGTCATTTTACTTGTTTGGTTGAACCCTTTAAGTCACTTATGTTAAGCTTCGATTGCTCACTCTTGTTGACAGTGGACACCCAGGTTTGCACCTAAAACAATAGAAAGCATCCAAGCGTCGAACCGGTTATTTTTTGGGAAACTGTGAGTCTTGTGTGAGACGAATCCAAAACCCCTTGTAAGTTTATTGATGTTCGTTTCAGTGCAAGACGTCTCAGGTAGGTTATTGTGTTTGAGTAATCCCCACACTTTTGGATTAATATAAGGTGTCCAAGGGTCATCTTTATGCCCGGGAGCCGAGTGTCAAACAGGAGTACACTAGGTTATACGAAGGAGCCGAGTCATTTCTTGGGATTTTGCTTTGATTGGTAGCTTTTTCCTGGTTATAATTAATTTGAATGCATTTGATGGGTAAAAAGTTTTGTCGTTGGTGGGTAGTAAAACGGACTGGTGTATACTGTAGATACTTTTGCACTTACCAAAACGGAATTCATGTATACTATAAAGTATAAATCATTCGTAACCTTGACAAATATGGTTTCCGATTGGTGTTTTGTATGAATTTTATGTAAAGGTGTGTAGCCCCTCCATGGCTGCGTAAGCATTTCTGCTTTATGAATTTCTCCCCACTATTGTGATTTTGTTGGTTGTATGAGGGACAAAGCTAGATTCTCTTATATGCGTTTACATTCAGATCTTTTTGATACATTAGTGAGCAGTACGTGACTACGAGTAGCATTCTTAATAAGCTACTCAAATATATTCATTTCATGCTCTAGAGTTGTTCCTCACCCTTTTGGGGTCAGAGTTGTCAGACGTATGCAATCTTAACTCTTACGCCTTTGTTATCAATAAAGGGAGGCCTTTTCCTTATGCAGTCTTTGGACTCTATTAAAATAATCGGAATTATGAACTGGTTTTCAACTTTTCATTCTGCCTGGCCACTGTGATTGTAAGTTCTAAATTACTTAAGAAGGTCCTGATAAATGTACAACAGTACATGTGAGTTTAATATCTATGTTTTCGTCTTTGCTTTGGCAGTTGGAAGTTCACGGTTTAAAGAATGGAATCTCTCAGGAAGATTATGTGGTGTAAATCTCCATGCTCATTTAGTGAGGCACCAAACGATAACTGGCCAAACTGGATTTTCAAAGTGCCGGACATTTAGTACAAAACGTCTTGTGGTTGCATGCTGTGGGCAGTCTCTTGAATCTGGGCCAGAAGCATTTCGTCCAAAGGATTATTGGAGTTCTCTAAGAAATAATGCATATGCTTTTTATAGATTTTCACGACCACACACTGTGATAGGCACAGTTAAGTTCTTTGAAGTCTTACAATTGTTTACATCTTCACTTTCTCAATGTCAGAGCTGTCGGGCTGATGTGTCTTTAGTATAAACTTTTAATTAACGAGGGTTCCTTTTTTAAAAATACTTTCTGACAGGCATTGAGCATTGTTTCCGTTTCTCTCCTGGCAGTTCAGAACTTGTCTGATTTTTCTCCAGTTTTTTTCATTGGAATGTTGGAGGTAATGCCGCAAGTATTTTTCCTTTATTTTCCAGGTAGCTGTGAATTGTTTCATTTGTTAGTCTACTGATTTGTGACTCTTTTTCAGGCCATTATTGCAGCTCTTTTCATGAATATATATATTGTCGGCTTAAATCAGTTGTCTGACATTGAGATAGATAAGGTAGTAATTCATCCTTTTTCTGTTTTATTTGAAATAAATAGTATATCATCAATCATATTGTAACTGAAGATTCTTGTACTGGCCTTCATTATTGATATACATTTAAGTACCAGGTTTAGTCCCAAAATAAATTGGGGAGGAGTAACTTGGGTTGTATAAGGAAACTTACAGATTACCAGGAAGGTTGAACAAAAGAATATTGTAAAAATGAATTTCTGTATATTGTTTTTTTACATAAAATGAATAGTATCTACGAGTACATTGATAGAGATGATTTAGGATATCAAAGTCTCAGATATCTATTTTATATGCATACTTTCAAGCTTATATTAAAATTTAGAGACACGTATCTAGCTCTTATAAATGTTATGGAATCATAGTAGAAGAGTGCCTAGCTTGTTTAGCAATTTAGCACGTTTATCTACTCAAAAGCATCTTTCGAATGTTCTCTTTCAGGTTAACAAGCCATATCTTCCATTGGCCTCAGGGGAATATTCAGTTGGAACCGGCACCTTTATTGTTACGTCATTTGCCATGTTGGTAAGATAATCAAATACCCGTCTCAGAAAAATGAATGACCCTCTAGTAAGGGTCGAACTCCCGAGAGTGTAAACAACATCAAAATTTGTCGGCTTATGCATTTAATTTTAGCTTCATTATGGTCTGTGCAAGACAGTTATTATATCTCTCCTGCATTGCTGGTTCCCCTTTGTGTTAGTTAATTAGTTGGTTTCTTCAACATGTTCTCGAAGACTATTCTATAGCTTTTACTGGTTTAATGTAAGCTTTGGCATGACCCGATGTTATTATCGCCTTCATTGTCTATTATTGCATCCTAGGTTTCTTTCCCGTACTTCTGTCCCCAAGTTTAGGCTGTGTTTCCTCAACATATCATGCTTGTGGGTCGGTAATCCTCATTATAGCATAACTTAATTAGTTGTTGGCAGTCTTAATTCTTTGTAAAGATTCTAGAATATCCAAGATATGCAATACATCCATATTTCTCTACTCTAGAATTATTTGGTGTTAATGAAAACTGTCCAAGTTATATTTGTTTCCTTTTTCCAAATGAATTATCAAATATTCAAATTATCTTTAAATTCAATGCACCTAATGTGTATCAATTTTCTACAATAAGCAAACCTGATAAACTTGCTATGTCTTACTGCTGAGCGTCCTGTTGTCCAACTTTGCATTCCAAAATTATGGTCCATCTTCTAACCCTGTCAATAGAGGCTTAGATTATTTTGCTTGGTGGTGCCTTTCAATGGTGAATTTATTGTGTCAGAGTTAACCATTCATGTTATTTTTTATTTTTTTGGTGAAATGTGAGTAATATTAATATATCAAAAGAATATCAAATAATTACAAGGCTAATAACCAAAACAAAACTATAGTTGAAACTCAACAAATTGAGCTAACCACTTTGTTTAAAAATGCGCAAGGCGCAAGGCGAAGGCACGCGCCTTCTTGACGCGAGGCGCCCTATTTTTGATAACAAATTTGTAATTTCCAAATAAAATTTTGGCAACAACCTTTTTAGGAGTTTTCAAGTTGGCTAACATGTCAATAGGAATAATGGGGAAAAGAACTGGTGAGCCTTGTCTAAAAAGATATGGAAAGCGCGTACTAGTTAGCCTTGTTAGGTGAGTCGTGTCTAAAAGGCGCATCTAAAATGGAACGAGGCGTTTTTGCTCGTGCCTCATCCAAGATGCGCCTTAGGTGCATTCAAGGCGCGTTTTTTTTAAATAAAGCCAACCATACATCACATTGCTAAGTTCCTTGTTCAAGCCTTGTCTCTATGATTCACAAAAGGGTCATATTTGTGCTTCACTCGATGCCTGACATCCTCTTTGATCATCTGAACCATTACAGCACTACAGCAGGAGCTAACAGTTAACCATTCATGTTGGCAACACAAAGTAGTTGGTTAAGGTTTTATGGTATGATATCTGTATATTGGCTTAAATTACCCCAATTAGAACAACCATATTACTACTGTATCTTGTCTTCAAACCAGTGGGAAAACTAAATGCCAGCTTCTGTGAATCCTAAGTGAACCGTTTTTGTTAATCTCCCATTACCATGTAATAAATAGCTTAAAAGGGTGTGTACAGGGAGATCACGTCCTGAATATATATTCCCATTTTTAACTTTTAACAACCTGCAGTAGATTTATGCTGGTCTATTTTTTCTTTTATTTATTTATTTGTTGGAGCAGTGAAGAGGAGATATTTGCCCTATTTTGATGTCCTGTGATAATTAATTTGTTAAGTGACATGAAGATCTACAATGACTTGTTTAATACGGATTAGTATAAACAAAATCTAAAAAATCCCATTACGTAATCTTTTATGCAGTAATGTCTTGGATATTTTATACTTATATAATTCTATATCCGATCTTTTGCATGCAGAGTTTCTGGTTGTGGTCAGTAGTTCGTTCATGGCCTTTATTCTGGGCTCTTTTCATCAGCTTCCTTCTGGGTACAGCATATTCCATAAATGTAAGATAATCTTAATTGGTTTATGGTGTTCCGATGATTGCTTTCATTCTGAGCCATAAATTACATTACTGCTTTTGCAGACCATTACCAAATACGCCCTCCTATATGCACACATCTTCTAAGATTCTAATGTCCTACACTCCTACTACTGAAAACTATGAGAATATTATTTTGATTATTTATTATTTGAAAGCGTAGAATGACTTATAGTTTCCATGGAGCCAAAAAAGTAACACACCTTGGTTCCAGATTATCATGGAATAAAGCAAAAGTTGGCTCACTCAAGTGGTTGTGCTTCTTTCTTTTATGAAGTGGCAGCCCTTTGATGCATTTCTCAACATAATTTTTATCTTGGATCATTCGGAAACAACCTCTTTGTCTTGCTAACACAGGGATGAGATTGCGTACATCTGAGCCCCCTACCTCGCAATTTGCTGGAGCTATTAAGGGACTGGATTAATGTTATTGCAGCGTAGAATGACCGATATATTGGATTCAAAACAGTTTTCTAGTTTGGAGTGGAGGGAGTAACTTTTATGCTGTAGGAATATCCACAGAACTAGGCATCTAAATTTCTTCATGGTCAGTGAACAGTTAATCAAGCAAAACATCTTACAAATATAACGATACCTGATCAGTGGCAGAACCACCGTTTGTAGCTACGAAGGGCTAAAATGGTGCCGCTTTTGTTCTCGACTTCTCACTAGTTAGATATGTGTATCATCTTATCGACGGATCTCTCTGAAGCTGTAAGTGGTTATTTGATTCAGTACCTTATTTGTCCTTTTTTGCGTACAGCTGCCTATGCTGAGATGGAAGAGGTTTGCTGTAGTTGCAGCAATGTGCATCCTAGCAGTGCGGGCCGTGATCGTTCAAATAGCTTTTTTCTTGCACATGCAGGTGGTGCTCTTACGCTTTTTAAGTGATGTTGGTTTCTTTCTTACATTGTCTTGACACATTTTTTTGTGAGCGAACATTTTTTGACACTTATGGAAAGATTTAGGTTATTTTAGTTATCCATCAAATTGTTGATTCTTCTTGCCCTATTCGCTATGTTGCTTCGAGTCTTCACTTTTAGGGTTGTACACTTGTACCCATGTCTGACATGACACTCAAGGATATGAGTATGGAATTCGTATCCGTATCCGTATGGACCCTTAATATTTTGTCACTTCTTCTATAAGAGCCAAAAAGGGAGACTTGCATGACAAAAGTAGAAGAAACAACTATTTATTTCGTAAGGTATTTAATGATTTTCAGCCTTATGACAGTCGTCGTGTTTAAATGTGAGTATGCCATACCCAAGTCTACTGATCTAAGCAGCAAAGCGGTGTCACGGTCCGCACCACCTGCATGTGCAAGAAAAAGGCTATTTGAATCCTCATTTATGATGTTTGCTGTGTTTAAATATCGAGTATGCCACTATGTCGTTGCTGTCACTCACTCACTTGGATATGATATGTACCTCTGACTCTCGTACCCAAGTCTGAGAAACATAGCATATAAAATACTGTTCTGTGAAAATGTAAGCCTTGGAATGCACTTATGGTCTGTGGCCTTAAAAGAGACGGTTGATCTCATGCTCAATTCTGCTTAATATCTTGGAATTTTCTTGCATTGCCTTTTGCTATTAGACCAACAGTTTAGTCCGATGTAGACGTGTCTTTTGTATAATTTCCTTACACCCAAGGAGTTGGATCAAAAGATGCAAACTTTATTTCGAGCAATTTGACTATCATCAATCGTCACCTGCTGCCTAATAGTCTGGCTTTTATGCAACAATGCAGGTGCATGTCTTTGGACGACCAGCTGTCTTTTCCAGGCCATTAATTTTTGCAACGGCATTCATGAGTTTCTTTTCTGTCGTTATAGCATTATTTAAGGTAAAACTGACTTTCATTCAGAATCTGGTTAGGAGATTTACTACTGTTTAAGTGTCAAATTAAACTGTGAGGTTATGTTATGGATAATGGTGGGTGCAGTAGCCACACAAATTGTCTTGTTCAATGATGATGATTATTTGGACATGTATACAGTAGACATAATTTGGCAATAGACCCTCATTGTTTGATCACTGGCCTTGTATTGGCTTAGCTGTTTTTTGTTGTTTTTTTTTTTTTGGCTTGAGATTGGCTTAGAAGTCGGTTTTTCATGTAGAACATGGAATAAGTTTAAAATGAAAATAAATGATAAGGAAAGTCGATAAAAAGCCACTCTTAGGATCTGTTGATCATGTAGATCTGTTGTCATTGCTTACTAACGCCAAGTTATGCTAATTGAACTGTGATTTAATGCAGGACATACCTGATATGGAAGGTGATAAGATATTTGGTATCCAATCATTCACAGTGCGATTAGGCCAACAAAAGGTTAGTCTTGAATTATGACCATATTATGAATCACCTTTTAGTTTCATATACAACACAATTATCTTCTCGTATTTGCAAATAACTAATTTTCTTTATTTGCAAATCCTGGCAGGTATTTTGGATTTGCATATCACTTCTTCAAATGGCTTATGCTGTTGCCATATCAGTTGGAGCATCATCTACCTTTCTCTGGAGCAAAATTGTCACGGTAATATACACTGTGATTCTGATGTTGGTATTAAATCTTGGTACCAGACTTGATCTAGAATCGATTGCCGGGGCCCCGATGTCATCGCTGTGTCATAAATGTGTCTGATACTTCCCCAAAATCAGCTCGTAGGAATCTTCAAAACTATTATATATCGGTCGCAATACTGTGACACGGACCCAGTACCCAGATTTAATACCATGATTTTGTCGAATTGCTTTTGTTTCAGATTGTTTCTCAATCGTTGCTGATTTCTGATTTTACGCATATCAAATATAGCAAAATTAGCATACTTTCTCATTTTCTCATTGTTTGGGATCATTTATTTTGTCTGGGGGCTGGGGCTTTATCATGGAACCAGTATGCTTAGCTCGCCCAATATGCAGAGGAGGGGAATTTGGGTTTGCTCTCATTCGACAACTTCATAATGGTTTTATTTGTTTACTTGTATCATAATAGGTTCTTGGCCATAGTGTTTTAGCTGGACTTCTTTGGAAAAATGCCAAGTCTACTGATCTAAGCAGCAAAGCTGCAATCACATCTTTCTACATGTTTATCTGGAAGGTAAGCATCTATCCGTAGCATCTCTCCCTTATGGTACTGTAGGGTCCGTCTATGTGTTTTCAACATATTTAAGGGCGTTCTGCAGATGACGATAATATTTGAGGTTTCATGATATCGAGCAAATACTTAATAAAGAATACCATTGGGCTAGACATGTTTTTCGCTCGTAAAATTTTGAATCATTCTTGTACATAATATTGAGGTCCTCTTAACCATGTCTCTTGTTGTTGCATTTGTCTTTATCATGGTTTTGAGTCATTGTCTTTGAGAAACGCTATGTTATCAGTTACATCGCTGCATGTCTGTCTTGCTTTACGTCCTCATTGGTTACTTCTATTTATATTTCACCTCAGTATTTCCCATTATACACCTTACGTCTTTATGCTAATTGAATTACAGAGAACTATCGTACCCTTCATGCATCAAGTATATTGTGAAATTTTAGTCAATGCCGTTTTAGACACAATTTTCAGTCAACCTCACAGCTTATTTGTGTTAGAAGTTCCCTTTGTAGGGGGGTAAGGATTATCAGACCCCCTTACCGCACCATATTCCAGAGCCAGACCTCGCAAATGTTTGGAAAGCCACTCCCTCGTTACAAAGTTGGATCGTAACAAACTTAGTTGCATGTCGAAATCACATTACTATCATTCTTTTCCAAGTTATTTGAGTTTGTTTCATCTGAGACGTCTTTTTCCTTGCAGCTCTTTTATGCGGAGTACTTGTTGATACCTCTCGTAAGGTGATCCATGGAGCATGCTGATTATTCTGTTTTTTTTTTCTCTTAATATATTCCATTAATGCTCAAATTGCAAGTATTTGAGATTTTTTATTTACTTCATTTGACATTTAGTACATAGACTCTCATCGTAATAAATAACTTTCTTTGGTCCTCGATCACTTTTCTCATTTCTCATCTGTTCCTACTTTCTTCTTAATATAATGATTAAGTCATCGATCACACTATGAATTATTATGTACCTTTTATTTTATTTTTCTTGCAATATTTTTTTTTTTTTTTTGTACTTTCTTCCAACAAAAAATAGAAGTGCACAAGTACTTTGACTTGGTTATGAAAATTACGTTAAGAACGGCAAAAGCTTCAGTTGTTTCGTGTGTTTTTTGCACGCATCTACTATTGGACTAGGTTTCGGGTTTTCCCTTTGAAAATACTTGGTCCGACATGCTTTGCCTCATGACAAGTCCTTGGCCGGCGGAGAATTTTGTTTGTGGTGATATATGAGGCAGTACAAATATGGTAAGACAGGCATTAAAATAAAAGGTTTAGGAAGCAAACTCCTGCAGGTTTCCATCTCTCCGTTACCTTTATGTGGTTGGAGTGTATTGCCTGTCTGTCGGAGATGTTGTTCCTAAGTAATCACGCGCTTATGTTTATACGAATCTTTGATGATTATCTAATCCTGTGTTTCATTAAATTAAACAGCCTTAATCATGTACTGTCTCCTTTCAGCATTCACACATGGCTTCCTCAATCTCCTAATTTCTTATCATTACACTACATACATTACCTACGAGTATGCATGCAACTTTAGCCGTATCATTAAAG
>JAOWBH010167201.1:0-10857 GCA_028566215.1 Silene coronaria
AACAATAACAGCGCATCTAGTGTAGTGGTATCATAGTACCCTCCCACGGTACTGACCGGGGTTCGATTCCCTGGATGCGCATCTTTTTTTTTGGGGGGCCTTTTTAGTGTCTTGAATCTCATCGGAATTAAAGGGATGTTTAATTGGAACTTTTGAAGTTCAAGCCATTGTTTGGTTGAAGGGTTTTAGGATGAAGCTGGATACCCAATGAATTCTAACTCCATCTCAACCCGTACGAATCTCATACACATGTGTACACACCTAACACCATTATATTACTCTATCCATTGCAGGATCGAACCAAATACTTATAAGCAAGTATGGGGTTCTAACTCCATACTTTTATGAAACCACAATCCATTCCGATACTTTGAACCAAACGACCCCTAAAATTTGCATGACTCGTTATACACTATGCATACATATAATGACTCATTATATGTTATGCATACATATAATGACTCATTATATGTATGCATAGTGTATTCTTGACGGATTGACTATCCGAACGCAATAAGCCTCTAATCTCATTTTGGGCCACTAATCGCATAACACTTAAAATCAAACGCAACTTTTGTGTATTCCTCATTTAATTACAACTTTTTTGTGTCAGTGGTGGTTTACAGTTATGGGGGCGAATTAGTAACGGCATAGTGTAAACTTGAAAAAATTCGAAAATTTTAACTAAAATTTACTAATTTTTCCTTAGCCATCGGGGGCGAGTACCCTAATAGCCCCCCTAAATCCACCGTTATTTCTTCTTATAAGCGACTTGAGTAGCAGTGAAAGATAAAACAGTAGGTAAATGTTGCAGATAAGCATTGCGACTTGTGAATGACACTGCATTAAAACCTACATTGTCAAGGTATCGTGCATGTAATAGTGTCGACTTCTCAATCGAAATCTTAAGATGATGGTAATAAATTAGTAGATTTCGGCCTACATAATAAATTAACTAATCAATCTACCTACCAATTTCATGGGTTTGATGACATATTTTGATATCATATTGGTCAAAATCTACCATTTTTAATATACCGCTAATTGCAGTATTACCGATATATACATGAAAATAAGCTAATTGTCGTATAATTTGTTAATTACTAGAAACATTTTTTTCATAATTTTCTGGCCATTTAATTTGATAGTCAAATCTGCTCTAAAAACTGTATTTTAAAAACGTTATCCGCTATCATAAATCTATTTTGGTCGTAAGTCAAACAGGGCTGATATCATCCTTAATACTTTATTTATTATTTTGTATATTGGTAACTCATCTTTGTAATGTTTTTTTATTGTTCCCTAAATCTCTCTGCAATAATACGATGAATTGTTTGAGTGTATTGGAGGGAGTACTAAATTCACTATAAGTGTAAAAGATTTACAAGATCGCCTCTTCCAAGCCGCACAAGTATCTACTTGTTAATTATCCTGACATTATTGTTACAACCCTCATTTAAGTCGTTAAAGTAACGTGTTATCAAAGTTAATAAAAATTTTAAAAGAAAATTTTCATATACTTTTTACATTTCCAATTTACGACTAAAAAAGGTCATAATATTTTGTTTACATATTATAACCAAGTCTTCTAGTAGTCATATTAATAGTTGGACTTGTGTTAGATGATCGTTGTATGTATATAATGTAGTTACTTTAAGTATGGTTAAACGAGGTACGTAATCAAGTAGATGGACATTGTATTTATAAAACGGTCTTATTTAAATTTTTGGGATATTAAACACTTTATAAAGATGCATTGTTTGGGCTTGTGTTATAAAGTTGTATGCATAATAGAATAGTTATTTTGACTATCAATCCTTAATTACAAGAGGTACATAATCTAGAATATGATCATGATATTCATATAAAAATCTGATTTGATCTTTTGGGATAAATGTTTAGAAAAAAGGTATACTACTAATGTTTTTTTGGCAATAAACCTATCCAACAAAGCATTATCAAGCAATTTAGACAAATAATCTAAAAAGTATATATCCAATAATATTAATTGGAGATCAACTACAAATTAAATAAACATTTGTTTTCAACAACACAGTGTTAATCTCAAAATTATTGATATTGACAACAATAACATTTGAATAATATATGTTGTTGAACTTGTAAGAAAATCAATAATAAAAAAGTAGATAAAAAATCTCATTTAAGTCATTAGCATGAACAAAAATTGAAACAAATACTCAAAACAACACACATAGGAAAATTTGATTGACACCAACCCGATGAGATATGATTCCTTTCAAAGCTCATGAAACGTTATTAGGTAGTTTCTTGATTTCTCTTTAAATGCAATCTAACATAATTTTTTTTTTAAAAAAAAATTATATATAAATATGAATTTACAATGTACTTTTAAAATAGAATTTGAGTTAATCTTATACAAGACGGTTTTATACTAATATAGTTATGTAGTTATAGAACGAATCCAGATGCCACCCTATTAGTACCTGGTAAAAAAGGGTACTGAAATATCCCGTTTTACAATAAATTTGTGTAAAAGAACCTGACGCACGTATTTGTGAACTAATTAATTAATACATGTCCATTTTATTATTTCGTAGAGTGTATTTGAAAAATGTTAGGTGGTCTCCTAATGATACTGAATTTCAGTACCAACCTCTCACATACCAATTTTATTGCAAATAAGTCTCCAGTAAAGCCGTGCATCAAAAGACCTTGATGTCCTTTATATGAAAAAGTAGTTTTTGGTGGAAATTATTTTAGTGGGATTATTTAGGGAAAATAAATGTGACTTGGTTTTTCAATAACACTTCTTTAAAATGGTTTTATATAAGAATTAATGTTTTCTTGTAGTGTATATATGGTCCATTATTCAATTGAACTACATGTTATATGTGAGAGGATGGTATTAAAACTCGATCATAACAGTCATCTAATTTTCCTATTTATAAAGCCTTGCTGAAGTCACCTTCTATATACAAACCTAAGTATTCAATTATTATTACAAATAACTTGACTAAGGTTTTTTCATGGAGAACATGAACATAAACACCAATGTTAATTCGCCTATTTGCTTCTCATCAAAATTGAATCCTAATGCTGAACCTTGGAATTATAAAGATCAGAGCAACGAGGATAATAGATCACTCTTCTTTACCTTCTCAAGAGGCTTACCAATATTTCAAGAACAAATATACAACTTCTTTTATGGGTAACACATTTTACAATGTATTCATTTTATTTATGTTTTTGGGTACATTTTGTCAGTAATTCTTGCTTATAACCATTGTAAGTTATAACGAGTGTCTGTTATGTATCATCACCTCCCAAAAAAGTGTTGATGGGTTGACACTCCTGTTATAAATTATTCCCATTTACAATAGTTGTAAGCAAGAATTTGTGCCATTTTATATACTCAAAATGCATGATTATTGTCTCTATTGAGATTATTAAATTTGCATACTTGATAACTTTATTGAGAGCGTATAAAAGTTGATATTAGTTAATGTCTATAATCTATAATCTACATTGATATCGAGATGTTTAAATCGTTAAATTTATGGAGATTATTAAAATTTAGTGCATACTGACATATAATTAAATTTATGTCTATTTTATATGATATTCTCTGTGGCATAGCTATAGTGACATCATTAAACTTTGAATACTTGCTTCATTCTTGCTCTAAAACTAGATTTATACAACCATTGATTCATTTTCTATCCTTGATGCATTCTTGCTATAAAACTAAATTTCTTGCACTATAACTATATCAAAAACTATAATAATGCATTTATCAATTAAATCCGTTTTTTAAAGGTGCAAAATTGACCGTCAAGATTAAAACACGAATTAAAAATCCATTTATATGACACATAAAATTATGTATTTAACATACAAGATCTTAAATTTGAAAAATAAAATGATAAAATGACAATTCTACATGTTGAAGTATGATTTCTTAATTTAACATACATAATTCTACACCAAAACATTTTTACAAATTAATAAAGAAAAAAGGCGCGTGCACCGTTTTCAAATTTTGAAATAGGATTTCGTGATCTACACGGTAGGTTTCTTTTTAAAACTATTCTATATACGTATTAGATTCAAAGTTAAGTACATTATAATAGAATGCTAAAGAGTCTACATTAAGTATCTTTATAAGGTGCATAAAAGTATACCATGATTCTAAATCTAAAATTCGATCAATGTTTCTCAATCTCTTGGTATAACTTTTTTTATATTTTTTAAGAAAAGGCTGTATTCTTTCATATAATCGTAAATCTATAATAATAATAATAATAACAAAAAAGCGCGCGCAGTTTTTAAAATCTTGAAGTAAGATTTCGTGTTTTACACGATAGCAGGTTTCTTTTAAACTACCGTACGGGGAATTGGAGATATTAGATTTAAATTTTAAGTCCATTATAGAATGCTAAAGATTCGACATTAATTCTCTCTATATGGTGCATAAAATTATACATTTGGATTCTAAATCTAAAATTTAATGCTTCTCAATCTTTTGGTATTGTATTTTTGCAAAAACTATCACATGTAGTCTAGATAAAACCCAATAGAAAAAGGCGTGTGCTTTGTTTAGGATGTCGTGCTTTACACGGTAGGTTTTTTTTTAACCTATTATAGGACTTTAAGTATATAATAGATTGGTTAAGAGTCGACAATAAACATTTGGGAGAGTTTCCTGAAAAATTGTTTTAAAGTAAAGTAAGTGCAGTTGTCAACTAGTTTAGTTGATAAAGTTATGAACGGTGGTATTCTTGTCTTGGATTTGAACCCCATCAGCACCGAAATCACCCTTGTGACGCTCCTTACACCAGAAAAAAAAAACCTATATGCAAAAAAACTTGATGCCCTTATCATGGAAAATGGAAGTTATTTGATTAAGTTATTTTTGATAAAATATCACTTGAGTTTATAATAACACTATGGCCCAGTTCGGTAAACAACATATTAGGTGAAAATAGTAGATTTCGGCTTAAATAGTAGTTTGATCGATCAATCTACTAATTTTATGTGTTTGGTTAATGACATATTCAGATAGCATATTGGTCGAAATCTACTTTTTTTGAATATGCTGGTTATAGTATCATATTGAGTTTATACATGAAAATGGTAGATTTGTCATATAATCTGCTAGTTACCAAACATGTTTTCTTAATCTGCTAATTTTATATGATGGTCAAACCTGTTACTAAAATCTGCCAACCGTATTCTGCTAACGTTATCTGATATCATAAATCTGTTTCTGCCGTTTGCCGAATAGGCTTATGTAGAGAGTGTTTGGTAAACAACAAATTGGCCGATTTTTAGCATATTTAAGGGTTTTAGCATATTTGACCAATCAATAAGCTAATTTTAGTGTTTGGTAAACAACATAATGAAACAACATATTTGGGGTCAATATGTTATTTTACAATATGTTGCATACCCCAACATATTCATTGGCACATTTTAAATAAAAGGAAAGTTTACTCCATTTTATAAAGAAAATTGTTAATCTACTAATCTTAATTTGCTAATTACCAAACACTTAAACTAATTCTGCTAATTATAATATGTTTGTCAAGCTTCTAATAAAATTTGTCATCTATATTCTGTTTTTATAATCTGCTTTTGCTGAAAGTAATCAGTTGATTACCAAACAGGGCCACTTTTTTTGTTCAAGAATTAGGTAACATTTTGTTGAGGATTTTCAAGAATGAGAAAGAGAATCAAACTCTCTCATTCCCTTAGTTATTATTTGTTTAACAACTTTTTCCTTATCCTTTACCCAAAGTTCGGAAAAAGGTTATTCCAAATCCCTCCAAATTGATTCTCCACTTCCCTTAAGGTTTTCTTATTCCCTTTCCGTACTACCTACAACAACCACCTCACCAACCCTGCATCCAGCATCAACCACCACCAAGGTCGCCAACTATTCTCCCTCACCGTCACCGCCACCACCACTAGGGGTGTTGCCCCCTTCTGGCTATCACTCCGGTATTCCGCAAGCTTCCCCACAACTAGTTAAATCCACACAACCCCAATTTCTAAGCACCCAAAAAAAACTTGATACCTCTTTCCTCACCGCCGAAACTCCCTCCTCTATCCACCAAAAAACTATATTTGGTGTTTTAGTAGGTGGCGAAGGAATTTCAGTGGTTGACACGGGGTTCTCAAATTGTAGCCTGTAACATGAATAACGTAACTTAACTTTTGCAAATCTTTCAAGAATAACTTGACCTTTTTACTTTAATTATAGTAATCTAACTTTTACATTTATGTTACAAAAATGTCTCAACCTATACCAAAAACAAAACTTTTACCATATTATAGATTTGAAAATTTTACGTGAATGGAATTGAAATATGTTAATAAGTATCTCACTTCATTCCAAAATGAGAAAATCAATCGTTGGAATTGACCAACTCCATTTCAATCCATCTCAAAATATCCGATTGAAACTTTTATAAGAGAGGTTTTTGATCAAACTTGTCAAAAGTTAAGAGCTATGGAATTGTTCAAACTAGTGAAGTACCACGGGGTTTTCTTTCTACATATCGTATTTTTAGGGTTTTATTATTGGTATCCTCAAGGTTTCGATTTTTGTAAGGGGGTTTAGTATTTTTTATGATTTCAATTTGTGTAGCTCAATTTTATTAGAAGGCGTTTGGTTAGATGTTTTACAAGTGATTGAAATTGATGGGTTTATTCTATTGTTTAGTTGATGTATTTTGAAATGGGGTTAGATATTTGATAGATTCTAAATTCATTACAATCTCTTAGAATTTTATATCGACATCCGAAAGTTTAAACCTCATTATTCCAAGAGTGTTAGGCTGACTTGATATGACCCGACTCGACCCGGCTTAACCCTAGTGAGTAGGTTGATCGGGCCCGATATGATCTGATCCGGCTTGAGCGTCCCGAATCGACCTGATTGACCCAATTGCCACCTATATTTAACCTCTAAATTATTCTAAGTTATTAAACAATAATTTTGTCGCTCTTGGTTTGTTAGATTTTTTTTTTTTAGGGAACTTGGTTTGTTAAACTGTAAAAAGTTTTACAGGTCTTTTAAAATTTATTATGTTATTAAACTTTGAATTTAATATGCATATTATATACAATGTTTTAAAAAGAAACCTATCATGTAAAGCACGAAATCATGCTTCAAGATTTAAATACTATGTATGCGCCTTCTTTATTTTACTTATTGTGTAATGTAGAATTATGTATGTTAAAGTACGAAATCCTTCTTCAAGATACAAAATTATCATTTTATAAAAATCATTTCAACACTATTCTTTATTTCTTTCATTTGTGATTCTCAAATTTAAGATCTAGTATGTAAAATACATAATTTTATGTGACATATAAAGGTTTTTAATTTGTGTTATTATCTTGATTGTCAATATTATGCCTTTAAAAAAAATTGATTAAATCAATACATGCATCAATCATTGTACAAATCTTAAATCTTGTATAATTTTGTAATTTAAGGATATAAAATGAATCAATAGTTATATAAATCTAGTTTGAGAGCAAGAACGGATCAAGTATACAAAATTTTATGATGTCATTGTAACTATGCCGTAAGACTGGATTGAATCCAGTCTAAGTTTCCAACCCATTCTATAAGCACGAACCAAACACTCTCTTAGAGTGGAATGTGAAAACGTACATCTGAGTAGGTAGATTAAAAAAAAGGCACATAACTTACAAAAGACAAGTTTACGGCGATACCACCACAAATTCTTGCTCACGATTTAAAACACACACTCACAATCTACTTAAATAAGGATACTATTTTACTTGATATTTATTAATACTAATATTTTATTGATGAAATAAACAAACAGGAAATATGGATTTTGCATTGACTATGTCTACATTCATCATCCAAATTACTATTATCCACCTCTATTTGGAAAGATTGTATTCAAACACAGTGCTATGGTGTTTGCAATCATGGGTGATCAAGAACAAGCTCGCTTTATGATCGGACACAGGAGCCTCATTTGCAAGAAGTACTCCCAAGAGAAGAGAAATTGCTCAATAAACAAATTTTAGAAGTAAATTTTACTTCTAGAATAATAATAATAATAATAATAATAATAATAATAATAATAATAATAATAATAATAATAATAATAATAATATTATTATATTATTATTATTATTATTATTATTATTATTATTATTATTATTATTATTATAAGAATAATAATATATGTTCTGTCAAAAAAAGCAAGACTTTATTATTGTCTTGATGAGATGTGTGTTTTTCACTATTTTAAGTTTGGAGATGCTCTGGTGTTTGGAGTACTGAACTTCATATCATCAACAACTTTTTTTTCATCATATGTTTGAATAAAGACTTCGGGAAATGCATATATCTACTCGTATTTAATACTCTAGTTGACGTAAACAGGTCTGCTCGACTTTTTATGATAGTTGATGAGAATATCAGAATTGAAAGCATTCTTCGTAATTAACTAAGCAAAATTCATGTAAACTACAGTAAGAAATAGCCTTCTAATCGGCAATGGTGTACCATATTCCGTATACCATGATTTTTGCTAGTAACATCATTCAGGCCGCCTAATTTGTTCAACAAATTAAAGACCTTATGGCTGCTAGAATTTTGATGTACCTAAAAGGACTACTGGTACAAATAAAACCGTGAGGAGGAGAGTGATACACATAAAGAATGAGACTAAAGGTAGTTTAGTCATTTATCTTTTTGTTTCTTATTTCTCAAGTCATTAGTAGCCTATATAAGAGCATTAGTCACTTTGTAATAGTTATGAATAAATTTTATGAATGATGAATGTGATTTATCTTATTTGGTTAATGGAATCCAGGTGTTAATTACAATGAATTCTATTAAATTGGGTGGCCTATCAATCTTTGATTGAACAATCGCATTTTCTATCTTTTTCCTTTTCGTTTTATTTCCGATTGTATCATTTGGTATCAGAGCTAAAGATCCTCTCGACTCATTAAAAAAAAATTCCAAAAATCAAAAAACAAAACACACTCATTATTTTATGCAAGTACTCAATGGAAATTTAGAATAACAAAGTTACAAGGCTGCAAAATGGTTTGTTCAAGTGACTCAAATTCCTTCGACAAGTTGTGGTATAATTGTTTCTCAAATTCGATGTCTATAGAGCAGCTCCTGGAATTTGCATTAACAAGTGAGATTACTTGAACTCATTTCATGATCGATTGATGCAAGGTCTATGGAAAATATCTTCTAATGGTTGGTTCTATAAGATGGACGATCGACATGAGAAATTGGCTTACATTATTTTAAATGAAAATTATGAGGCTGAAATGGAAAAATCGTTGGAGAAATTCCGAAAAATGAGCAAAGGAATTGTTGCAGAGAAGGTGTTTGATGAAACGCGTGCGTCGAAGTCTTGTATTTTGCAGCAAGGGGAAGTTGTGAGTGGTGTAGACCAAGTGTTCGATGAAACCCCTCAGCCAAATTCTTACTTAGATCAAGTGAAGATGACTAGAATCAATGATGAGGATACTCAAAATCCTCTCATCTCCCTCAACCTTGTTGAAACTGAAGTTTGGCTAGGTTTGTCGCGAGCCTCCAAATTAGATATTTATAAACCTTGACTCACTAAATAAAATGTAGTATATATCTGTAAGTTAAGGGTCGAACCCAAGGAAAGGTTGTGTTTAACAAGTTTCTTATATTGTCATGAATAAAAGAGGGGATTTGTTTGATTGAATCTATTGCTAATGTGATAAAATAAAAGCTAAAAAAATCAATAATAAAAAGGATTATCGTCTCTCGACTCGCACCAAACAACAATGTGAATCATATCATTGACCAAATTATATACCAATTACAATTAAATGTCTTTTACAATTAACAAATATGAATAGAATCACCCTAACATGAATCGACATAATCAAGGTAGAATTCTACAATACGAGCAATTGAAATAGGAAAAAGGGACGAGCATATCCTAAGCCGGCATATGCTTCTACCCAATTGATTATCCCCTCCCAAAATACAATAACAATGATCAGCATATAAATTATCATATCACGAGTTGCTACAATACAAGACTACGATGAATCGGCATACAAATAGTCTCTAGCAAATATAAGAATAACAGTATCAATTTGGTTGAATCGACAATCACAAATCAATAGAATTACTATAAATAAATCAAAGGGGATAATCTAAATCAATTGGAATCAATAAATAAATTGTATCAAAACCCTTACATCGTTGTTGGCTTGAGAAACGAGATGAGAAATGAAGAACTAGCCAATGATTATCATGGTTGAAAGCATGATAACCATCTCAATTTGTTAATATAAAGCAAGAATTATTGTAACACCCCACCCTACCGAGGAGCCTTCAGCAAGACCTTCCTTGGTAGGACGCGGTGCCACCATCTCGGTTTACCGAGGTAGTAGACATCATAGTAACCATAATGAAACGATATTAAACATTTTACAAGTTAATAAATGATTACAGCGGAATAAGAAAGGATTACAACTCGACAACTACACTTATAATCTATGTCAGACGCCACGAACCAGCTCGTGTCCGAATGCTCACCAGCTGCTCCCAACCAAGCCATCATCACCAACACCTACTAAACTGACTGCTCACCATTCGCCGGCAATATCGAATGGATCACAGCAGAGCACATAAGAAGAAAGAAACACAAACAACACACCAAGTCAGTATCAACAACACATTACTCACAAGGTACAAACAATAATAACTCATTCCACAAACACCACCACCAACCATCAACCAGGTCCTGAAGATAACAGGCACCTCCACACTGGGGGACCGCAGCCACACCCACAACCTCCCGAATAGGTCCTAAA
>JAOWBH010167212.1:0-10857 GCA_028566215.1 Silene coronaria
AGGCCTGATATTGCACATGTTGTGAGTGTTGTTAGCAAGTTTATGGCTCAACCTGGCAAATAATGCTGGTTAGCGGTAAAGAGAATTTTATGCTATATGAGAAGAACGACGGATGTTGGTCTCGTTTATGGGAATAATGATGAGTGTTTAGTTGTTGGATATTCTGATTTCGACTATGCTGCAGATATAGATAGCAGGAGGTCCATAACTGGGTATGTTTTTACACTTGGTGGTTCTGTTGTTAGTTGGAAGTCTACTCTATAATCTTTTGTGACTTTGTCAACCATGGAGGCGGAGTATATGGCTTTGACGGCGGCTGCTAAGGAGGCTATATGGTTAAAGGGGCTTGTAAGTAAGCTTGGTCTACATCAAGATATCGCTTCATTGTATTGTGACAGCTTGATTACTATTTGTTTGGCCGTTGGCAAAGAATCAGGTGCATCATGATAGAACCAAGCATATAGATGTCAGATATCTTTTCTGAGGAACGAGAAGAGAATTAATGTGAAGAAAGTAGGAACAGCTGACAATCCTGCGGATTGCTTCACTAAGCCGGTTCCATTCAGCAAGTTCAAACACTGCTTGGACTTGTAGAATATAGACATTTATGTCTAGACCCTTCGGGGGGCTGAGTTCGAGGTGGAGCCTAGAGCGGCCCGATCCAGGGCTAAGTGGACGTAGGCCTTTGTCTAGGGCTAATTGGATGGCAGACCCAGTCCAGGGTATATTGGATGGTTATAAACTTAGGATGAGTCTATGGTGTTCTAGTGTGAGCACTCATTTGCTGGAACATGGCTGATATAAGTCTACTTGCGAATGATTTATATAGTGGTCGAGTGGTTTTGGAAGTCGTTTCCTAAATGCGACTGTCCGAGTCAAGTTGGAGAATTTTTAGTATGTGATTCGTATGTCGCGTACGAAAATATATCGAAGTAAGATTAAAAGATGAAAATAAACAAAGTAAAGGTGAAGTAAGAGCCACAACACGGGCGGGTTGCATGTTTTTCCCGCAGGTCGCATGAGATGCTGATGCATGTGCTTGCATTACCCGTTTTTGCTACGTGACTTTAGACTTGCGTTGACTTTTCAACGTCAATATTACAAGAGTTGGAAAGCAGTGGGTCTTTGGACGTCATCTTTGTTTTCCTTAGTTGTTTTTTAGAAGTTTGTTTAATATTTTATTTCTTAATTAGAATAATCTTTGTTAGGGTAGTTTAATATATAAACACTATCCTACCTTAGTTATTCTTTCAAGGTGAGATTTGTGAGGCAAACACATTGAGATTTTTAAGAGGAAGATCTAGAAAAACTTTGTGCTCATCTTTTGTAATCTGTAATTCTCCTAACATAATGAATATTTTCCCTTGCCTAGGTGGACGTAGCTATCGCATTGATAGTGAACAACGTTAAATCTTATGTCTTTTATTTTTTGCATCTACTCCGTATCGCTTCCGCACAACATTACTTACGCCAAACGATTTTTCATTAAATGTAGGCCTCTAAATCGCGCACCGACTTTGTTTATATCCTATATTTGTTGATGATCTTTTATTCTATAAAGGTTTGTCCATAACCATATTTATTCTTTACATCGATTTATCTGTAGTATTGACATTATTTCCTGATAGTTTTGGTTTCTATATGATCTGAATTTACAATTGCACTACTTAGTGATGGAATTTGGAAATTTGTTTTCCTTATTACTCTCTACATGCTTGCTCTTATGAATATGGTCATAACTTGTTCGAAGAAATGCGTAAACGAAAATTTTGGATCTGCTTCTTTTTTGTAGCGTTTTTTGAGGACTAATAATAGAGTCTTCTGTGGTTAGTGATCTTTCATATGATAATATATTATATTCATGATTGTTAAATGGTTGTATATCTGGGATGACGTTGACGGTCTAATTGTTACCTTCGGAGTTGGGACTCGGGACTTCTGGATGTTTGTATCACCATCACTGCAGTTTGCCAAACAGGATACATTGGTTTTGTTGTTGGATATTTGGATGAAGGATACATTATTATGTTGTTCGATATATAGAACGTGAAGTGAGCGAATGTCATTTCTTATGTGCACTTACAACCAATAGTTTACCGACGTGCCTTTACCGGTTTAACGGTTCTATTTTTTGTTAAGTTTTATGGTCATTTGAGCTTCGACTATGATATTTGGGCATGACAAATGACTTCGTAAATTTTTAATCTGTTTTGGCCTCCATATGCACTCTATGCATTGAAGGGCTAATCGTTCAAATATGGATACAAATATACGTTACGAAGACAAATTGTGAGTGTTGATAATATTACTCCGTACTTTTTAGTGATTTTTAGTTGTTAATTTTTAAATAAATAAATTTAATAAAAGTGGTCAACTCATGTATTTGTGTATTTTTCGTTTCCGATTGTAATTCTTTGTGTAATTTTTTTTTTTAGGTATTTTCTCATTTATTTTTTATTTTTTTTTATTTTCTCACATGTACCCTTTTTTTGAAAGAGAACTTCTACTAGAGATAACTCTTGGCTACGTCTTTAGAAAATGATTTTTTTTTTCCCGTAAATCGAAGATCTCAAAAGACGTTGAATGTGAAAAAAATCATCGTTTTTGAAACTTGTACAATTTTACCTAGGAATTGTTTTTAGAAAGAGTTAGTAGTACCCATCTTCAATATGTAGGTGTATAGCTATGTACAAAAAACTGCGGATTCGGAAGAGTTAGTAGTTTTTGTTGCGAAATAATTTTGCTTTAACTTAATGTTACTGATGAATTAAACGATAATTAGTACTCCATATTTTAACATCTATTTCATTGCTATATGACATTTCGTCTGTTATCATGATTACTTCATTGGACATGTGTTTAGCAAGCAACATTTACGGTGCATGTTCACGACGATTTATGACTTCTATTGACATTCATAACAAATAATAATGTGTCGTTGGCTGCCCAAAAGATGATTATCTTCATGATAGACTCATCGACATATGGAATTGTATGGTTGTACTGCAGCTTTAGCTACGCTTGTAAGCATGTGATAACTGATACTCCGTATGTTCATGACTTACATAGTATGTTTTGCTGTAAAATATGTTAGTTGTATGTAATATTGGTCATGTACTCATGTTAGGTTTATGCATTGTTGTTGGTACATCATTCAGAAACATAGTCGGAGACATTCGGCATTTTACTACTTCAGCATATATAACAGCACTCGTACATACAAAATTGTCTCATAAGAAATATGTTTCTGCTCCATCTACGATCTAATACGCAAGCTCACCTCTTTTGCCTAATTGTTCGCTTATCAAAACATTGTTGCAGCAAGACCAAATCCAAAGCTAATCAAATGTATATCACAGATTTGACTAAAAAAAATGTATATCACAAATTCACAACCCTTGCATACAAGAGTTGTGAACTTCACCTGTCGTATATACAACAAACACCTTTGCTTTAAAAATCAAATAATGTTATTGTCATTTGTAGTAATATTGGTTGACATACCGCGCTCTCGTTGAAAACAAAATTGCCCATTAGAAGTAAAATTAAAGAATATCTTAAATGATACGAAGTATATTGAAACAACATCATCTACCTCCTGCAGAATTTGAAATTCAATTCATGCAGCAACTTAAGACGAACTAAAAGCATACGTTCAGATAAACGAATTGGTGCACCTTTGGAGGTTGAAAAATTATTGGCTCACCGTCCAAGCTCGTCGGACTGTCTCAGCAGAACTTTGCTGGAAAAGCTATAGAATTTCTGCAAGATCTATATAGGTTCTATGTTCTGCATTTCAACTACTACGATCTACAACTGCAGCAGCATAATTACAATACCCTAAAGACTGAATACTATACAGCATCAGACATGAGATATCACCTGAAATTGAACTACGACTGAACAACTACGAACATGACGGTATCGAAATAATAATGGTAATTGAACGTAAGGGATACATATCCCTTGTGTGCTTTCTGTATGTTTTATTGTATATAAATAAATTAAGCGCTTCAATATTTTTATTATCAATTTTTAATATCTCCTGGTAACGTTCAACGAATTAATATTTTCTGATATCGTTCAACGAATTAAACAACTGTAGTATAAGCAACCGTAAACACTACCGGGAAGTAGTAAAACTTTGATGTCGCGTGCTGCGCACGCGCATTTCCAACCAGTTTGATGAAACTTAAAGATTGCCCCCAATTACTGATTTTTTTTTTATTGGGTATGGTATCTAGTCTGAATTCGAGAATCTAGACAAATGAGTCTGGTAATAAGACTACCAATAATGAGTTTATTCTCTACATTTCACTTTTATTCTCTTTCTTTCGCTTTTATTCCCTTATATAAAGAGTTTACTCTCTTCATTTCGCTTTTATTGTCCCATTTTCCTTAAAATTGTATCTCAGACCCAATTTTATTGTTATTTCCTTTCTAAATCTAGTATTAAAAACTTTAATTATCCAATATTAACTAACTAAAATTACAACTACCATAAATGCAGTGCAGATCCTTTGTCTCATTTTGTGTCTTGTCTTCTGTCTCATCACTTCTCCCATTGACACATAAACACTTTGATATATATTATTATCATTTCTACTATCTTACGTGTGATGTGTCAAGATCTTAAGGTAGTGGGACACGAAAATGGGACAAGTGATCTTCTTTAATTTGAAGGTAAAGTTTGTAGTTCACCACTTTTCTTAAATCTTTCTAAAGGGAACAAAAAACTAGGATGGAAAGAGTAATATTTTGCTAAAGTAAGTTGAGCCGACAAATGTCTTAAGTTAAGTTTTAGACTCAATTTAAGACTCTACATGATTGTTGACACACTTTTATAGGAACGTCATCTAATAAATGATTCATATGTTGAAAATTACATATTTTTCCATTTTTAAAATTTAAAAAAAAAAAACCTTTTTTTTGGAATTATGAGCAACTTTATGACCACAAATCTCAAAGAGGGAGAGTCGCCAATACAAGTATACAACCTACAATAAGTCTATAACGACCCGACCCGACCCGCCACCGTCGTAACACAATTTCAATAAGATGAGATGTTCCATTTGGGCCCATTATGTGTCCTCACTTAAGCCCAAAAGGAGAAGGTCTTGTTAATAAATGCTCATTTACTGTTCATATAAACAGTCCAAAATGACCCCTTAGTCTGTCGTTTTGGCTTTTCTTTGCGTTGCGTTTTCCCTCTTTTTTTTTTTACCTTCCTTTCACAAGTACACCTTTAATCCTTCTTTCCTCCTCTGATTTTTTGGACAACCACATTTTAGATTCCTTTCTCTTCTGTTCTCACACTCTCTTCATCAGACCTCATCCCCATTTACACATATCTTTTTACTTTCTTTCCTTTCTCCGAGCTTCCCCGAATTGAATCGAAAAGGTGTTTTTTGTCTTCTTTTAAATAATCGTGGCCTCTTCTTCCACATTGGCAAAAAGGAAAAGGTGTGTAGTTATTTTCTTCACATTCGATGGTTATAGATCAGTGATAGCTTTAGGGTTATCATCTGAATGTAGTTTAGTTTATTAGTTGGTTTTCGTTTTGTTTTCTAATTGATGACTGATAGCTTTAGGGTTATCAGCTTTAGGCTTATGTTGTTTTAGTTGTTCTTTCTGGGTTTCCGTAGTTTGATAAATTTTCAATATTTAGGACATTTTGAGCTCAATTAAGTGAAAATTTTATAAGTTTTCAGCCGTTTTACTTCACTTGTTCATGTGGGCACAACTCAGATTGGGCTTGGAGATTATTTGGGAGTATTTTGAGCTCAGTGTTGGGCTCGATTATTCTTCTCTTCATGTCGAGAATCGGGTTCTTTTAAGGTGAAAGTTTTGAGCTTTTCTATTTAATTGGGATTATATGAGCCAGTCATGGTTATGTTGATCATTATTGTGTAAACGGGAGGAAAATCCAAATTATCTTTGTTTGGGCTTAGTAGTGTTGTGGTAGTGAACAATTTAAGTGGTTTATATGTAGGGTGTTGATGGGGAGATAGTGCCACTAGAACATCGGTGACACTCATCAATGTATCTGTCTACTTTACATCTTTTCTTTTCACCTTAATAAAAAGTGTAGTATACTTGTATATAAGTTTCTTGTTCGATATTTTAAGATAAGCCCTCTTATAATTGTTGGTAATTTATTCCTGTTCTGGTTTTCAATAATAGATTCAGCAAGTAAATTGATTTGTGAGACCCTATATAAAGTCTGGGACTCTAGGCTGCGACACTGTATCATAAATTCTTAGTAAACTCTATTAATATTCATTATGTAATTGGTTGTTCTTAGGTAGATGTTTTAACGGTGTACGGGTGTAGCGTATATATAAGGAAATGATTTTGGAATTGCGTGATAAATATGTCCCATATAGTGGTATAACCAGTGTTTGTCCTTGGCGAAAGTAGCAAATTACCCCTTGAAGTTTGATCGTATTTGCAAGTGACCCTTTCTTTTAGAGTATAGGGGCTTGAATCATTTCACATTAATCCTTTTCAATTCAAGTTTAGTGAGCTATATTTCAATGACTCCTTTAATACTGACAAAAGTTGGGTTTGCTCTGCTATTTTCAGAAAACATGGAAGAAGAAACTGAGATGAAGTTTTTTGCATCTGAGGAAATGAATTGTGGCGTTGAGCACACTCTTGAGAAAGATGAGGCATTTAATCAACTGGTAATATTGCTTGGAGAACTTGCCGTTTGCTGTCTTTCTGAAAAACCATAGTAAAAACAGTCTCATAGGAGACGTTCTTAAATTAATATTATGTGAGACCAGCCTAATTAATCAAAAGTCCTATCCATATACCCAAACCAACAAAAAGTTGCTATTATGGAATAACTACCCCATTAATTCATTATACAGGACCATCCCTGGTAATCTTATCATGAGACCATCTCATATATAATGCTTCTTGTTTGGCTTAATGCTAGGAGAATAAAACTTGGCTGTGTAAATCCCTTGCATATTCTTAAATTTGAGCTTCCTGTCAATTAGTGATTACCTCACAGAAAGCACAAGTTTAATACTCGTGATTTCAGTTGTGGAGCATGAATTAATGTTAAATACTTTTATGTTAATTGCCTCACATATTTGGGTAAAGATGTATATTAAATTTAGATTGAGCTTAATAATCTTGGGGAAAGTTTACGCCTTTGAACATTGAGTAGTTTATAATTGTAATTGTAATTGTAAGTAATTGTCGATATTTTCGAGGAAAGTTTACGCCTTTGACCATTGAGTAGGCTATAGTGTATTTCATATGTGTAAAGGAATTAGTTGTGATTATCATAAAATATTCAAATTTCCAACTCGTGACCATTTATTCATATTTTTCAGGGAAAGTTTATGCTTTAAGCATTGAGTAGGCTAAACTATAATCTTACGTGCAAAGTAAGTAAATTCTCAATTCCCGTTGTCGGTTGGCATTGGACAATAAAGGTCAGCAACCTGAACTGACAAATTTTGTTCAGGAATTTCACATGTTGGACAACCTAAGGCTAGAGCATGTATCTATATTGGTTTCATATCTTACTGTCCGATTTGTCTCATTAATGAAATCTTGTCAGGTTGCTTGAGATGTAGGGCTAATGGTCAGGCCTGATACACGTACTACTGCCTACCATGCCAATGTGAAGAGCCCCGAATTCAGTGTGGACTTTTTCAAGCATTTCAATGTGGTTCTAAATGGACTTGATGATCTCGATGCCAGGGACCGGGTCAACTGCATGGATGTTGGCATCCCATTGATCAAGAGTGAACCACTGGTTTAATGGGACAGGTGACTTTCTCTTCTATTTTAAAACTTGTGATTTGTGAAGCATGTGGAATTCTAAGATTAAACATCCTGTTTTTTGTCCGATTTTCCTCGTTCCGGAGTATTGGTCTTGTATTTGGAATTCTAAGATTAAACTTCTGACTTATATTTGGCCTCAAATCCGACTTGTGATGACATTCGACTTAAGCTTTTGCTATAATCAAATCTTTGTATCTTAACTTTTAGCGGGTCAAGCCGAAGTGGTGGAAATAGTTATTTAATTTATCTTTATGGAGGGATATCGTGTGCTTGAATTCTTTCTGAACATCTTCATGCCATGTTTATTTTATATTCTGCATTGTGGTTTAGTTGCTGGTTAGATGTACTTACGAGAATCTTTTATTTATCCTCCGGAAACATATAATATGGTGGGCTAGAGTTGGAAAGTAGAGCTAGAAATCAAAGGGGAAAAAGAAAATGGAACAAGCTATTGATTAGGATATGATGAGTTGGTCCTTGGATTTATGAGTTAAGATTTCCTGTTGATGTCCAAATCTTATTTATTTTCATGTCGTAGTGCTACTGTCGGCCTCTCGCTATTCTTTTCATGTACAATTAGAGCACCATCAAGTTCAACTTTGTTGTTCATTCATCTTTGGAAGATATTTCCTTCACTCTATTTGACCATGACATCGTCCTAAATATGATAATAGGACACATTAGTATACTAATATTGTTGAGGCTTAAACGAGTTAAAGATGGTTAGTCGTCCAATAATTATTGATTTTAGCTTTGTTTTGGTAAAGTTTAGGTCAGTTTTATTCACGTTCACTTATATCTATTCAATATAACAGTCTAACCTTGCAACTATGATTTTTCTTTTTCCTTTGGTGGATTTCACATTTCCATTTGATGCTTCCTCTGTACTATTATTTGTTAGTTTTAAGTTTTAACTGTTCCGTTGTCAATTGTCTGTTCCAATCCAAAATTCAGCACCAATAATGACTAAAGAGTCCACTGCATGTCGATCTCTGAGGACGCATGAACTATGAATCTTAATAACTGAATCGCATGAACTATGAATCACAATCTCCAGCTAGCTCACACTTGATGCACATGTTTAATGACTAAAGAGTACTGAGTGGATATTTATTTGAAATAAGCAGGATTTACAAGGAAGAGTTTTCACGTCCATTTTGTGCTGGGAATTTGATATTACTAGCCTATTTTGCCACAAGGATGAAGAGAAGCAAGTCGAGATGAAAAATGGGGTAATTAGCTCACACTCCTTTTTTAGGTGCTACTTTCCAGGGTGGAAAGGTGTCATTTGATGTAAATCTTCTAATTGTAAGCCTGATTTTTGCGAACTTGTATCAAACAATACCGCCAAATGTTTTGGCTTTATGATGATTACTGCAATATACTTTCTTATAGAGTTGTAAATTTGTTTATTTTAATGTTTGAAGTCACTACCATAGTACACAGGAGGATTAGGTAAATGTCTTGCCTTCTCAAGTCAATTTTTTTGTGTAGTGGAATATGTGGCAGCATATGTTAAGAGCCTCCAACTGAAGTTTCTAGCTGTTTATGTGTCCGCCCTCCACATTATAACTTATACTTATTTCGGACTACTATGGAACTCCGGGTTGTTGAGCTCATATAATTTCAGATTGTATCACTGATTTAAAATTCAACGTTTTTGATTGTATCCTGGATTGCCATTGCACGTTACAAGCTATTTGGCAGGACCATATAGATCCATACTATATCGCATGAGTCGAAGTATGAAACTGTGATTTTACTTGCATGGTCGGTCTCTCACTTGATACAATGACCAATAATATTGATACCTAAAGCCTTTAAAAAAACGAGTCAAAGTAGAGTTGTTGCTTTAAACTAAACACGAGGTTTCAATTGTTGATTTCAGGTTTCATTGGGACAAGCTAACACAAAGGCAGGCATTTAGGGGATGATGGCCGTAGAATTCGTTTTGTGCGATAATTGATAATTTTCACATCTTATCCAAAGATTTAAATTAGCGTTTACCATCTTAGAGATAATTGAGACTATTTTTTTTAGTGAACAAATTGTTGTTAGCACATCTTCAATTAAAATTGTGTTATTTCATGCTTTTATGCCATCTACGACAATTCAACGCACTACCAGATTCAAACTATTTATGGTTTCAAACTACTTTTGTCATTACTAAATTGTACCCGAAAGCTAGCAAAAAACTAGCAAGTAATAATATCTTGGGGTATCGTGCGCGAAGCGCGCGATACAACAACTAGTATAGAACAAATGTATAATTGTAGGCATATGCGGTTCGTGATTGTTGCGTACTCTTTCCCTTTCCTCTCTTACATGTAATTTTATTGCTTCGCTTTCACTTCTGTAACATGGTATTGTACTGTGAAACATTATGGAATCTAAATTAATCATCATATTAATGTAAACGGAGATTATCACAAAAAAGCAGAATATACTAATCCGACCGTATGATGAATTAATATAGTAACTTATCACGTAGTAATAATAGTATTATTTCCGATAATAATTTATAATATAATAAATTGCTTTTTCTGTTAATTATCGTTTTGGGGGGAGGAATTTGGAGTGAAAGGGAACCTATGATTCCAGCAAGTTATTAAATAATTTTAGGTGTTAATAGCCAACTACAATTCTTATTAACAAACAATTTATTAGTAAAACTCTATACAATTTGGTTACGGAGGATATAATATGAATGAGACGGGGAGAGTATAAATGAGGAGTATAAATTTATGATACACATTAATACGCGTATATGGATTGTTTTGTACTATCTATAAGAATTATACTATCAAGTTGAATTTCAATTCTTTTGTATGGTAGACTAGTTGTTGCATCGCGCGCGGTGCGCGCGATATCCCAAGTTATAGAAACCGATGTAATTGATTTCGGTTTCCAGAACTTAAATAGGGAATAAGGTTTTAGATTAACGTAAGTACGAATAAATAAAATACCATTAATCCTCAAATACTACAAAGTTATAAAGAGGTTCTTCTAAAAATTCATCATGATTCACAAAACTCAGACTAAGTAGTTATA
>JAOWBH010167223.1:0-10857 GCA_028566215.1 Silene coronaria
GATTATAAGTTTATAACCCTATTTTTGCTTGAAAAGTGCTACTAACTACACATGTGACTGGCCTTTTGGATATCACTTCGCATTGCTTGTTTTCCATTTCCTTTGTTGTGGCGCACTTATTTTCTTGGTAAAAGTTGTTAGACATAGGATTTGACTCAAAACTAGTCCCTTTATATGTGGTATTTACGATCTAATTTTTAAACAGTGCACTTCCATTTGTTTTCACTCTTTAGGGGTTCCTTACAAATGAATTTGCTAACATATTGATTCTTGTCTATTCCAATGACATTACCTTCTTACTATTGAATCACTACGAATGAAAATTCATCATACGGAATTCGTATTGATCTTGGTTTCTTTGCATCATTTGGGTTCTTTGATGTAGGACTAAGTTTTGGACTGGATGCATTGATGGCTTTGGATGAGACCATGGTGTCAGAAGAGATATTTCAAGCCAAGGAGGTTGTTCTTTATCTCATTTCTCTGTAAAAATATCTTGCTATGGCATCTCTGCTTTCTTCAGTCAATTCAATTGTGATTTTCATAATAGACCAAATAATATATGTCATCATAGGGGCATTAGCATTTAGCCATCTAATTCTTGAACTTGAAATGCTGTATGTTGATTATGGAAATAAAATTTTGAAAATGTTCCACATATTTTGATCAAAATTTGGGAACAAATGTGAAGGTGGTTTCTTACTCTTCTGATCTCATACTTTCATTTGTCGCCAAGAGCATTTACAAGTTTTCTTACCTTGCTCTGAACTGCGTATAATGTGGTCGGGTTGATTAGGATATTAAGCATCTTACCGCTAGTAACTTAAAACTGATTATTTTACCTCATTACATCTAATTTATTGGTTTGGCATGTATATTGCAGCACTTGCGGTCAAGATATGATGAGTTGTTTCCTGCACTCTGCATAGCATTTCCAGATATATTTCCACCAGAGTATTACACATGGGAACAGTACCTATGGGCTTGTGAGCTATGGTACTCGAATTCCATGAGAATCATGCTTCCAGATGGAAAGCTGAGGACATGTTTGATTCCAGTTGCAGGCTTTCTGAATCATTCTGTATGTTCTCTTAGCTGGATTTGCTGTTTTCATTTTGTAACAATCTCGGCAAAGCTAGATTTTCACACTACTGATGCTTTTGGTTAATTTTGTTTTTTTCCCAAAATTGTAAAACAAATAGATTGTTGGGGACCTAAACCAATCTATTTACTTAGTGGCTGTACAACTGTACAAGTAACAACGATAATATTATACTCAATTCCTCAATGTCCCTTACTAATGATGGAGATGGTGTGGGGGGTTGTACGATGGAGGCAGTTGTACTAAGCTGTTAGCAACCAGAAGAGAGTATTTCCGAATGACCCATGAGCCCATGATGAATATTAGATCGAATGACCGTTTCACATCACAATACTAAGATGCAACCATTTAGTGAGCCATTTGCTTAATCCAAAGCAAATAAGTAGTGGGTTTTTAACTTCATTGGAAATGAAAACATACAAATTATCTTTTATAAACATATAATATATGTTAAATTTTGCTCTTCAATTTTGACCTTGGAAAGTCTCTATTTCCTTAGGGCTTTGGATCCACAGTCCATTTACTACCATACATGCTGCAAATTCAAGTTAAAATGACGCTTGTTGAGCGATAAACATTTCTCATGAGTCCTCAGTTTATTAATGAACTTATGTAACTGATTGTCCGTTTGCCTGTCCTTTGTTATACAACTGAAACTCAATTTCTTATTTGGAGAGCCATATCATCTCTTCTCATGTGATGCTCAGTCAACATTCTTGTGAATGTCATTATGAATACCTTAATGCTATCATATTTGTTTATAGGTCTGCCCACATATTCTGCACTATGGCAAAGTCCATTCTGAAACCAGCACTCTTAAATTCCGTTTGTCCAGACCATGTAAGAAGGGGGAACAATGCTACCTAAGCTATGGAAATCTGTCTAGTTCTCATCTGCTTACCTTCTATGGATTCCTACCACAAGAGGACAACCCGTATGATGTTATCCCATTAGGTATGTTACTTATGTCTCTTATACTGAGTAGATGATTAGCTTAGCTAGTGAAGTCAATGATTGGTAGTGCTCATGGCATAGGATAAAAAAAACCCTGCATGATAATTACCCTTTTGCTTTGCTCTACAACAAAAACCAGTATAGCCATTGAAGTTGTTTTGCCTTGAATCATTGTATTTTTCATAAGGGGAAATCTTGGCTTTGGTTTTGAGATAATCATTGTTTTCAAGATCATAGATGTTTCTTTTTATTTTGTTTTGTGAAATATTTCTGTATTTTTTTTCTGTAGATATCGAAGCGGCAGAGGACATGTCTTCTGAAGGAGCCTATCTTGAATCTGATAATACCACTCACTTGGTCAGGGGCACTTGGCATTCGGTCAATCAAGGTCTCTTTAACTATGGATTGCCATCAGCATTGCTGGAGCATCTACGCAAAGTGTCAAACCCAGGGCTTCGGACCTTGACACTGGTACACCTTTCTTCCTTCTATCTTTTGGCATGGCTACTTCCCCTCAATTGGTGTCCTTTTGGCCCAAATATGATTAAAGACCCAAGTTTTCGTAGTTCCCATTCTCACAAAAGTCTTCTGCAGCCACATAGGCAGTTTGATGCTAATGGGTTTTAAACCTATGTCTTGAGTGTCACCACCCAATGACTTCACTGACGGCAACATGAGTACATTATTGGTAGCGTATATATTAAGACTATTCTATATTCTTAAATGTATCATTCATTGTCTGCATGTCATTTTTTTCAGTTGCAAGAAAGCTTGGAGAATGAGATGAAGGTTCTTGATGAGTTGCATATGATTTTTGATGACATGATGGATAAACTTGGGGGTTCCGAGATGGACGACAGGTATGTTTGTAACACGTAAGGACGGTTCAACGAACATATTTTATGGTATTAGCCAAGACTGAGTGCATTGCATACTTTTTTCTTAGGGAAAATACGAAGTGGGATGTGCAGTTGGCAATAAAATGCAAGGATTTACAGAGAAATATCGTGTCATCTATCTTGACAGCTTGTCTAACGGGTCAGAAAATGGCGGAACATGAACTCAAGAAGTGCATGTCAGAGGATGTTCTTGGGTAAGGTAGACGGATCTCCAGGTAGACTCTACTCCTTTTACAATTGGTAGGGAAATAATTTCGATTTTGTAAGATAAACTCGTAGATTGGTAGTGGTTAATATCACTATTAAGCAAAGCAACGGGCTCGATTATCATTTTCTGAAATCAGAGTCACAGAATGATGGAAGTGTTGTTTGTGGGTTGTACATATTAGATTACAGAGTATAAATAATAGTTTCTCTCTTCTTTTCTGTTTCTTGATCAGTAGTATTTCATACCAAAGCCAAGAAAAACAAGTGAGTTGTATACGCACTTGATCAGTTGAAAAGATATTAATCATTTCCTTTAAAAGAGCACTTGGAGTAACTCGAAAATGAATCCTTCGTTCTTACCAAGCCTCGATGTGCTTTGTAAAGGGGAGACGTGGGTTGAAGTTACGACCTATTGTCTATAATATTTCCGTCTTTTTTCCTAGAGTAATATATTAGGAATAAATATAATAGTTGGGCTTCAACCATTATATTTATTCCTAATATAATACATACTTGATACTCCGTATTCGGTATTTTACTATTATTATACAGGAGTGTAGAAATGGAGATACATTGTTGATAACTCCATAAAAGGCGCGTATTCGGCTTTTACGTAAGGTTGATCACGTGCAATGGGCAACATATCCCGTGCATGATGGCCGATGGCTCACGTTTTAGGCCTCCATCCATTCATATACTTGGGTTTGGCACCTTTACACATTACGCAAAGTGTCCCTCCTTTACTTCAGTCAACTTTGAATCCACTATTAAACGTGTTCTCTAAATTATCGTAATTATAAATAATTGTTGTACTACACTCATGTCACAATGAATAGTTTACATTTGCTTTATTTTGTAAGGAGAAAACAAAACAAGTGTAAACTATTGACTGGGTCGAAGGCAGTAGTTCAGTAAAATCTATTTTCTCTGTTCCAGTTAAATATCCCTAATAAAGAATAAAAAAATTAAAAAAATGAATGAAATGACTGAAGCACAAAGAGTAAAAAAAAAAGTAAATAAATAAATGGATGAAGGAAATATAGCTAATTTAGAAATTGTATGTATATATGTATATCTAGTTAAATAATGCATAGTTAATAAAGTAAATAGATTGAAATTAAATGAAATATTTGTAAGATACATACAATTCGAAGAAGAATTAGCACTTTTTATCAACTAGTAAAGGTTCAATACTTTGATCTAGTTGGTGATCACTTTGAATATGGCTAAGAGTTTAATATAGCTTAACCAAATTTCTCGAGTTTACAAACTTTGTATATGTTCAAACTCGGGATAGAAGCCTTCCTATTCAACTTTAGGATGGAGTATATCTAAAAGATTGAAAATTTTGTTTTAACAAAAAAATAATGTTATGTATTATGTGTTTATTCACCTCAAGATATATGATACAATTTGGAGGGTTTGAGATCCTTAGTAACATTGAAATATTGCAATGTCTTGATCCACTTCTCTTGATTCTTCAAAAGATGAACGGCTATCGTGTCGGGCCAAAGCTCATGGGTGCACCTTGTAGGTGGTTCAGGATAATTGTACATCGACCACTTTGCATTAAACCGATTCTTACCCCGGTGCCCATTTCGGATCCAGTCTCCAAATACCTTATCTTCTGGACCCTCCATATGAGTCTTCGGGATATCAGATTGTCGTATCCATTCTACAATATCCCATGAGACTAGATAACCCATTCCGGACATGTAATGAACAAACGGGTCCATACTTGGACACGGTATAACATATCCGTAGTACAAATCGTCCCTTGGTAACGGCCTTAAGGACTTTACCAAGTTATCGACTCTAAAATATGTATCATCGTCGGCCTTAAGGACATAATGGTACGGTGGATATGGACCTTCTGTAGAATTAAATATATTCGGTAAACTAGAAAAATAAGTGTACGTCTTACCTTTGTTCATATTTTCGGTACAATTCAAAATTATAATATCATCATACCGCATAATTTCTAATGCAACTAACACCTTTTGATCTTCTTTTGTAAGATTGCAAAACACAAACTTCAAATCTACCTTAGCCCCTTCGGACGATTGTGTTCCGTAAATCATCCTTAGGAAGTGTCGCTTCTGGTATTGGTCCGGCAATGTCAAAATCCCCACGAGCACACGAATTTCATCATCCGTACTAGACGACTTGGTATCGTCTACATAGTTTGAACCAGAGACCGATGAGTTAGACGTGTCATGGGTACTCATAAACGCGCATTTGCTTAGATTTAACAAGCTGTCGAACCGTACTTCATTAATGGAAGCTAATGCACAAAGAAATAAGATGAAGAAGAAGCATGAGATGATGAATCTTTGGCCATTATTATTAGTGTGTTTAGTTGGTGTTATTGTAGGAGACTTCATATTGATAATGTGAGTGTTTTTGGAAGTGTAACAAGATGTTGGTTTAATTTGTGTTATATACGTTATAAAAGTTAGGCAGTTGTATAAAATGAATTGGAAAGTTTTTATTGTTCATTTGCCAAACATGAGTTTTATTAGGTCATTCCTTAATGTTTAGCCTACCACTTTTGACTTTTGTTATCATTTTACGTACATTTATGATTTTTATATGTACTTTACTTAGGGCGCAAATTATTCAAGATATATCAAGTTAGAAATATTTTGATGGGATATATGTATGATTAAGCAAAGGTTAGACTAAAATTAATTACACAAATTCTCATTAAAGACGGGCACTATCCGTCACAAGCTGAAGACGGATAGTGTTCCTTTTACAAAATGTAAGTGGCACTTTACATTGGGTGCTCCATTTCTCCCCCACTTGCATTTTGTGAAAGGGACACTATTCGCCTTCAGCTTGTGACGGATAGTGTCTGCCACAAACAAGACGCTTTGAATTAATTAATGTTTTCATTATTCATAACTTAAATATTGAAGTAAATTGTTTGTTTGTTCACATCATCAAAAGCAATGCTTCAAAGATTTTAAAAAAAATGTACATTGTGCAAATTAGAAGCGATATAATAACTCTTTACTATATATTCATGGAATGTGAAGACGTTCTCGGATCCATTTACTAAACCGTAAAACTAAATGCTGGTTTAGCATATAACGTATATAATGCTAGCTTGAAGGTATCTTATCGTATTTTCTTTAAAAAATGTATAAATTTTGCTTTAAATCCATTAACAGTTCTCTAACGATTGGTTTAAAATAAGGGTTAATAAGGGTTATTATTTATTACTCCCACCGTCCTAATAAATAGTTTACATTTGGTTTATTTTCCCTCACAAACTAATACAAATAGAGTAGTTTTTGAACGATAAAACGGAAACATATTTGAAGGTGCAAGAAAAGGATACTAATCCTCATTCATGGACGCATGGTTCAAAACTATAGCTTTGCTTAGACAAGTCAACTTCTCATAGTGGTTTCCATATATGCAAGTCAACTTATATTTAAAGGTTAGACAATTTTGCACAAACGTTGAGTTGGTTGACTTAACGTGATTTGTACCGGACTTGGACTCTGAATAACATCTATCATTGTATCATATGCCAAATTTTGCTTTGTGTAAACAATATTAAACAACTTTAAATAAAAAACAAGTTCATATTAGTAGAAGTTTAAAAATAATAAGTACTCCGTAGTAAATTGATTTGAGTAACTTAGTATATGATTAAAAACCTTGCCAAAAGAGCGAAAGATAATCATATTAGTAGAAGTTTTTCGAAAATGTAAGTAAAACGAATGATGAAGGATAGAGCCAACAACTTAACCAAGCTACTTTACATTTTACCATGAAATAAGACTGGTCAAACATTTGGGATAGGTCAGGCCGACTTGGCTAGGTGGACCCGAAACCAGCATGGGATAGGGGGTGGGTCGACGGAGGTTGACACGGAACTGGCACTGAGTAGGGTCAAGGAACAAGTTTTGAGCGGGCCTAGGGCGGATCCAGGGTTTAATTTTCTGGACTCGAAACCGGCTTGGGATAGACAGTGGCCTGAGAAGTAACTTTGTAAGTAAATATCTCACTCACGACTCACGAGTCCTTCGAGACTCTGAGCTAGAAGTGATCAAATGGCCCAAGCCCATTGGCCCGAATTGGCCCAACCCGCTTTTTAAAAAGGCCTGACCCTTTTATTTTGGTCCACTAAAGCCCAATGTACTTTTGGGCCGGGTTTGGGCCAAGCATTTGGCCCAGCCTAACCCGACCCATATTTATCAGTCAAGGAATATATTTTCTTATAAGCTACTCTTCTATAAGACCGTTCTATAGCATAGGACGAACCCAATAAGAGAGATTGACCCAAAATAAAGAGAAAAATATAAATGAAGTGGAAACCTAAAAACTGGTGGTAGAAGAAACTAGAAACACAATTAGATAAACCGCCGTTCTTCATCACCCTCATCCTCGTTCCTTTTACCTCCGCGGTCCACGCCCTCAACACTGCTACCGTCAACACCACCACTGTCACTACCCTGCTCATGCTTTTTGCCCAACACCTGATATCGCCGATCCCACCGTCGTTCCTTCGCTCAACTACTTTTTCTTCATTCGATCACGGATTATCAGGTTTGGAACTTTAACATACAAGTACTAGTTTTAAAATCAAAATTAAAATTCAAACTCTAACTTCTGATTATTGATTATTTTACCTTGACTAATCATAATTTTAAATCAAAAATCTCAGCTTTTAAGTTTTAAATTACAAACCTTGTAGTCTTTTGTAGTGGCAATACATTTGTTTTGATAACTAATAATTTTAACTTCAAAACATATAAACTCAGTTTGAAAGTTTTGTAAATTTTGAAACAAGTCTTCTATTGAGGTTTTAAGTTAATGACCAGCAAATTTAGGTTATTAACTCAATATTTTAAGAGTTTTTCTTTATTTCTATAATTAACTAGGATTTTAGGTTTAAAACAAGTACGAGTAGTTTGACAACATAGTTTTTTAAGTTCAAAACTCATGACATCGAGATGAATATTTATGGGGAGGTGCGTGTAGTGGGTCGATGGTTTGCGAGCCAAATGGTAGATTACCAAAAAATGATTTCTGATATGAATCGACGTTTAAAGGCGGTGGTCCGTTGCAAATTTGGCCTTCCGTGGACGTAGCAAAAGCAAATCAGATGAGTAAGGGTGTGAACGTGATAGAGCAGTTAGGTGGTTGGAGGTTTTTTTTTTTCATATGTAAAGAACTTTTGTTTAATGGACTAGTCTTATAATATGAGACAGTCTTATTAAACAATTTGTGTTTTCTTATAATGTCTGTTTCTTTACAAACTAATGTATATATTTATTGAGATTTAAAAGTAATGTTTATGTAACATAAATTATATCTACTAGACATGATTAAGCATTCTAATGTGCGATGGTTGTCTTTATTATATTTTGAAGATTAATCATATGCACTTCATCATACATTGCACGATTTTTTATACTAAGTGTGTTTTTAAAGTATTAATTGAAAGTATTAGGTTAGTTATCTCGTTCGGTGAGTCGTAAATTTTAGGGCTCGAGCCCGAAAGCCCGATTTAGCTCATAAAGGTCAGGTTTGGGCTCGCTAAATAGGCCCTCTCATTTGACCCGGGTCGGCCCAGCGTCCACACATGGGCTATTTTTGTCATCTCAACCCGGCCCAACCGCATTGGCCCGGCTATGATCAGCACAGACCATGCACTACAAGTTTGGGCTTAATATGTCAGTTAAGATTTTCAATTATTTTAAACAAAGAAAAGCCCTTATGGCCTTTATTACATACCAAATGAAAGTCCATTTGGTATCTAACGAAAGAGTTTAAGGTCCAGATAACCGATCTAGCTTCGGTTATGTGCGCAAATTTGGCCATTTCCGAGTTTTGGTTTAAGTCCAACATCGGTTATTTGAGATTAAACTATTTAAAATTAACAACTATTTTTCTAAAATGTTCTATAGCATAAAATCAATTAATACATTATATCACCAGTTGTATGATGTTGTATGGTGTAGAACTCGAGCTATGTACTAGAGTTTTTGAATTTTGTTTTAAAGAATCTGAGTTATAGTGTAAAATATCTGAACTCACCCATTTAAACATAAAAAGAATAAACTTTAAACAACTCTGAAAAATCACACATAAACTCGATTAAATGTATAGTATTATACAATGCTTATTATACAACTGGTGATATGTTATTATTTGTGGCATAAAACTAACTCGGGAAAAAAAAGAATAAGTTAATTGGTTTATGGAGGTGTACTGTGATAGACTTGGCCGTGTGACCAAGTGGGGGCATTGATTTGGTTGTGTGGCTGAATGAGAGTATTGAATTTTAAATGACCATCTATGTGGTGAGTGTTACTAGTCATATAATCTCCACTGTGGCTGAGATCATGAATGAAATTATGGCAAGTAATTGAGCCATTAAATATGTTTTAATGCTCATTGTCTACTCTCCACAAAGCTTTCTCTTGTAATTATCATATTTAACACTATCAAATAGAGGACTGATCGAAGCATAGAGCATCCAACACAACACAATAATAAGAAACACTATAATCACGATCAAGCCATGCACCATCGTTTGAGCTTTTGGAAAACTTGAGTCGTCAACTTCCACCAAGACTCGATTAGTAGTCAGAATTGGGTTTTGTGGCCAAAATGTCGGTACATCGATCATCGTACCTATTCTGCTTTTAATAATGTATGCATTTTCTTACGGGTTTTTTTATATCAATTAAAATGGAAATCTTAGAAGTTTTTTTTTAAAGTCATCAATATTAGAAAACGGTTATGAGTCTCAAGTAACTTAAGGTTTTCTAAAAATTTTATAACTGAATGTAAAAGATTTTAACTTTTTTGAATTTGTAGGAGTTTAACTTCTTTGAACTAAACTAAGGCTTTGTTCTTTCTGACTTGATTTTAGCTAATTTCAGTTTAATTCAGCTTTATTAAATTCAGTTCAGTTCAGTTTAGCTTATCTGATTTCTTCAGAAATTAACTCTTACTTGAACTCCATTTAATTCAGTTCAGCTCAGATTCATTAAGTTCAGTTCAGCTCAGATCCATTAAGTTCAGTTCAGTTTCTATCAGCCGAAAAGAATAAGGTCATATAGGAGCTTAACTTTTCTGATTTTATAGGAGTTGAATTGAACTGAACTTATACTAGTTAAACTTTTTTGAACTGAAGTTATAAAAGTTAAACTGAATATAAAGTAGAGGTGATCGTTTGCGGGCTTGGACGAACATGGATCGAGCCTCTCTTTGAAAAAGTGTCCAATGGGCCTAATATGCCTTGTCCAAGCCTGCTAAAGCGGGTTTACTAGTGTTGTCCATGTCCGTCCATTTTAAGCTAGCGGGCTTGTCCGCGGGCTTGCGGACTTGAATGTAAAATATATAATATTAATTTTTGTAATAAAAATAAGGCTAAAAAACACTTAACATATATTCCGAATTAACCAAAACATAGTAAACTCAATTTAGCATATACAAATTCTTCAAATAAACATGATTATTTTGAAATTACAAGTCTCCAAAAAAATTAATGATATAAAAAAAGTTCTAATTATTTTCTTTATCTAATACAAAATTTATTTATTTTACACTTGTTGTATATTTTTACTTTATTATTTTTTGTTTAGATATAATATACACGATACCTAATTTTTTAGTATATATAGGCTTAGCGGGCTTGTCCGTAGGCTTCTTAATTATGTCCATACC